>JAOTOL010001265.1:180000-305000 GCA_034440575.1 Imbricaverruca yamaguchii | reverse complement strand
TCGCGCGAGATGCAAACCTTCCAGCAGGCGCTGGCCAAATACGACAAGGACTTCCTGCGTGTCTCCAAGGAGGTGGGTGCGATGTCGCGCCGCGGCGGTGCGCGCATGTTCATGGGCCTGGTGGCGAGGTGGTGCATTCGAGAGAAGCCAAGCAAGAGAGGTGCGCGCGGGTTAACGGCTGACCAGGGACCAAACTTGATGTATGCTTGGAAGGGCTCAAACTCCTCACTGAAATGATATCCGTGACTATTGGTTAGCGATCAGCCCTATAGAAAGATGCCATCAAGTGTAATTTAATTTGTTCGGCCTCTCCCTCATTTTGCCATACGTTTTATACATTTGGCCGGTCAAAAGGAGGTACGGTTCATTCGTTGCGGTGTGGGACTATTTGAGAGAACCAATTATGTCAGCCGATGCTCATCTGTTCCCTGGTTGTTCAATGCAATATGGGGAATATCAGAGCTACTTTCATTTGTTCGTGTTGCATACTTTCCTTACATTGATAGCTAATGGAAGAAATGTGCCACGTTTCCAAATCCAGTTTCCATTAATAATCGAGACTGCATACACTAACGAGAAATAAATCATCGAAGAAAGAAAACAGGAAGTTCCTCCATGTACACAGGATTGGAGACTGATTTCGAGCGAGGAAAAATTGAGGCTGATAGTCTACTTCTTATTGGCAAAAAGCGAACGTTTTGGCCAGAACACTGAGATGCTCACAACTTTGCAACGACGAGCACTATAATGGCGAAACGAGCAGGTGCGCACAGTGTTATCCTCTAACAGTAACATGTCTTTATTTAGTGTCTCGGGCTTCTGTCCGTCTACTTTTTCGTGGGCCACTTTGCCTGGAGGTCATGTGTTCAAGTTGTTGATGCCTTTATCCAGTGGGGCATTCAGACGGCGTGATGTTTACAGTATGGAATGTGACCGCTAGACGCTGTGCGACGTTGCAAGTGTCAGCACAAAAACGCGACGTAAATGTCGGCTACGCTTTTTACACGTTTCTTGTCTTCAAGGACGACTCGGAACGTACAAAATCTTCGAGCTCTGAGAGTGGCCGCTCCCTGCACCTTTCATATCCCATTCCTACGCACAGCATTGTGCCGCCGCGGCCGTGCAGCTAATCTGGATTTATACACCGTTGAGGTCATGCTTTCTCTGCCGTTACGCACGAGTTGTGACCTCTCGGCCAAGGAGCGGATTACGGACACGGCAGCCGTCCACCCCCTCCCCTGTTCCGTCCATTGTTGCGATCGCCACAATTAAGCAGTGGAAATGTCGGGGGCTCCCGGCACCGCAGCGCTGGGGGTTTTGCCGCTCGGTGGCGTGACTTGGGAGGCGGTACGCGGTACACGGTACCGGTGCACGGTCGCGCCGCGCCGCCGTGCGGGACGCGTCCTGGCGCTGGCTAATCCGCGGCCCGGTCGGCACGGCGTCCGTGTCATATTGTCGCCGCTGCTGGACCGCTCGCAACACGTCCGCCGTAAACAGGCCGGGCCTTTGTTCGGCGCGTTTTTTGGCGGGAGGTTTCCCGCGCTGTCGACCGCCGGCCGCCCCGGCTGGCGGCTGCCGCCCGGCCGGTCTCTCACGGTCCACCACATCTCGCTGAATTCTCGGTGGGATTTTTCCTCCAGGCGATTACTGGTGTCGCCTTGTGGTGCTGCGTTGTCCTGCATTATCCAGGATAATGCCTGTGGGTGAGTTTAGAGAGAACGTTCAGTGGGGATCTCGACACTGGTTTGATTGAGTCTCAGGTATGAAGGGCGCTGGATCCAAGTGGCGTTCGCCGAACCTGTAGAACCGCGAGCAGATGAAGAGCTTTCAATTCCAACAGCCAGCTACTGTTCACGGCATAGGTGCCTGGCTCAGTCCGAGAACAATCAGATTAATCGACTGAGATGGAAGCTACTAAGCTACTGTTTAATATTCCCCAATTGTTGATCCAATTGAAACGTGGGTGGTGCATTTTGTGGTGGTACTTTGGCATATTACACCAGAATGTGCATATTTCTTTTTTTGCACACAAAGATCATCAATATCGTCCCTTACAAGCGTTATGGATATTGATAACGTTTTGCATGATTGATAAATAACTTGTCCGTGGGACAAAGGCGGTTGTTTTTGCCAGTATTAATTCCCACACTGTTAAGCCTGCGGGGTCACCACGCACCAACTTCAGCGGTCCGACTGAGAACTGCTCTTTCACCCGTCCTCACCCCTGTCCGTGGGATGAATACAACATCCCTGACGTCGCCAAGTGTGGCATTTGGACGCATCGTTGCTCCACGTGGATGCACGTGGATGCCGTATGGCCATTATTGCACTGTTGACGCCTGACACCAGCTCAGATGAAGGTGTGCCGGGCAATGTTGGCGCAGGAACGACACGGCGGCCGCCCTGTTTGGGCCGGCCGACTGGTCTGAGGACTTCCTGGTCGACCTGCTGATGCACCGGTCTGGCGACGGGCCGACCTGATCGGCTCGATCGGCCGGTCGGTCGGCGTCCACCAGACGATGGGAGACAGGCAGGTCGTGAGGCCGCCAAATATAGACGACAGATACAGCCAATCGGCAGCAAAACAGCCAGCTCGCTGATACCAGACCAGAAAAGTGCATTTGCCCTGGCGAGAAATGAATGGCCCGCGGGGAGTGGACGTCGCCGCGCCGGCTCCAGGGTCGCCGCGCCGGCTCCAGGGTCGCCGCGCCGGCTCCAGGGTCACCGCGCCAGCCCATCCGCCGCCCGCGCAAGTGGGGAAAGCGCTTATGCATGTGCATTGTGCCGGACACAGCCAATCGTGTCGGCGGGCGGGCGGCGGCGGCACGACGCCGATGTCGTATTTAGCGCGGGTTATCCCGGCCCGCCGATACCATCGACAATGGCGCGGTGGCCATTGTGGTGCCCGGCGTGGCCGTGACGCTGGCAGCGTGTGCGCGCGCCGCGTCACCGGCCGACACAGAAGGGTGACCACTCGGCGGGCCGAGGCTCCGGCTCGGCAGTGGACCGGCGACCGGCCCCGGCTCGTCACGCGGACCGGCTGTGGCCGATCGCTGGACCAGCGGACCGCCGCTCCGCACCTCTGGACCGGCTCCGCTCCGTCACCGAACCACCGCCAGCCCGTCGACCAGCCAACGCCCCACCTCTTCCAACACTGAGGCGACCGTTGCCGTGGGGGCAGGCCGAATAGACGCGACAGGTCGGCGCAGGCTTCCAACAGACCCCCCCCCTGCGACGACAGCCGTACCCGCCGGCCCCGCGTGCAGTTCCGCATTCCCGCCGGTTTCTCCGCGGCCGGCGAGACCGGGGCCGTCGAAGCAGCAGTGGACTATGGTTGTCAATGGCGCCGGTTTTTTTTCTCCGTCGCCGGCCGAAGCCCATAACGGGCCACAACAGGTGGCGACTGTGAGCGGCGGCGCACGGCTGCAGCTGGCAGACGGCATGGCGACCTGGTGTCCTGACACGCCACACCGGGCCGGCCGCCGAGCGTGCGCCGAGCGTCCGCCGAGCGTCCGCCGAGCGTCCGCCGAGCGTCCGCCGAGCGTCCGCCGAGCGTCCGCCGAGCGTCCGCCGGCTGCAGCTGGCAGACGGCATGGCGACCTGGTGTCCTGACACGCCACACCGGGCCGGCCGCCGAGCGTCCGCCGAGCGTCCACCGAGCGTCCGCCGAGCGTCCGCCGAGCGTCCGCCGAGCGTCCGCCGAGCGTCCGCCGAGCGTCCGCCGGCTGCAGCTGGCAGACGGCATGGCGACCTGGTGTCCTGACACGCCACACCGGGCCTGCCGCCGAGCGTCCGCCGAGCGTCCGCCGAGCGTCCACCGAGCGTCCGCCGAGCGTCCGCCGGCTGCAGCTGGCAGACGGCATGGCGACCAGGTGTCCTGACACGCCACACCGGGTCGGCCGCCGAGCGTCCGGCGAGCGTTCGCCGAGCGTCCGCCGAGCGTCCGCCGGCTGTGCCCTCGCCACGGCCGGTGTCCTCGGCACACGTGGACGAGCGTGGATATGGCGCTGCCTTGCCGCTGGTGCAGGACCGGGCATCGTACTGCGGCAGGAACGTGTGCACAGATGGAAACTGCGCCCTCTTGGTAGCTCACGAAATCATACCGTGTTGCGTGACATTTTCACGTAAGTGCAGGAATTTGAGAAATAAGGAACACCTACTGCGACAATTTGGAAAATTGCATTCAAAGTTGCGGCACATACGAGGTACAACTTGGGGTGATGATGATGTTCGGCACGTGTTCCCCGTGTTCGGTACATGTTCATCGAAAATCAATCTTTTTAAGCCGAAATTTCCCACACTCTTGCTAAAATTGGCTCATCCGCGGAGGAGCGCCATGCATGTACCTCAAGCGTAAATGCCCTGCGCCAAATTGCCGAACGCCACGGTGTGCCACGATCCTGTCTGACGGCCTTCTCGCTCAGTGTACGCCACACACACACAATCGTTCGGCACGTCGTCCTCCGTCGAACCGGCACTGGCCACGTAGTCGCTCGGCCTCGAGGCACGCAGGTCATGCGGTATAACGACATAACCACGTGGCCGGCGGCTGAATCTATACGGCTGTTTGTGTGGGCACGAAAGGTAAAACCCTTGTCTGAACAGAAAAAGGAAGGCTCCAAAACAAACATTGGGTCGAAGATTGGTGAACGTCGAACGGACAAGAACTGGCCTATTTTGCAACATAAAGGAATGGATCTCAAAACACTACAATAGCAAACAAACAAAAAGGTATTACGGTGTGACAAGTACGACCTGGGTCGAAATCGGTCAAAACAACCTGGGCCGAATCGCACCGATGAACTTGTGTCGTCCGTGCATGCGAGTAGACTCGCCCGGACCTCGGCCCCGCTCGTGACCACCGGCTGACTGTCGGCTCCTACCTCCATGCTGGTGCACCAGTGCCTGTTGTGGGCACCGCGGGTGAACGGTCAACAAATTGACAGGTGTCAACATACGTCGACCGCAGCTTAACCGCGGCTGCATCTCTGCATCCAGATGCAGCCGAAGTGAGGCGTTCGCAGAAGCTGCCGCCGTAGAAGAGGGGTGAAGTCCGGGCAACGTCAGCCGGCGTGCTGATAGATGGATGATAGTGCTATGGCGGGGCAACGCGCTAGGTCTCGGATACTGGCGTGATGCACGGCTGGGCGTGTTCACCGGTCGTGGGGTGGGCGCGGGGGGGGGGACATCAGTTCGAGTCCTTCGTAAATGTGGCGCTTATGGTTATGGCCATTGAAGTTCAGTTGACGACTAGACAGAAGAGTATCGGCTACCTGGATCACGCCGATGCATTGGCGGCACGCTAGCGTCCCGGTTGGAGCTGTGTAGCTGAACTGGAATTTCCCGATCAAATGATAGACCCAGTGGCTCGTGCGGCCAGCTTCGCTTCGCGTGGGTCCTGTTCCAGTAAGGCTATCACAGCAACCGCTGGGATTATCTTTCACGCGAATCTATCCCATCCCATCACTCCCCATCGAATTCCGAGACCAGTATGCATTCGTAATTTGTCCTCCACTTGAACTGGTAAGTCCCACACCGCGTTTTCAGAAAGGGCTTGATATGTGGCAATAGCTTGCCTAATCCAATGGCTATTCGCTTGGCTCGGCTTTCTGTATGCCGACGTCTTTGTGTTAATTCGTTGGGCCGATGCTGAGTAGCTGCGGTGCTCTAGACTGCAACTTCCCAGGTCCCGAAATGCCCTGGTTGCTCAGCGAACTGCGTCGCCACTCCATCGCGTGCACTAATGGTCACGAGCTTCACGAGTGTACATGTAAGTAAGTGCGGCACTAACGAGCGTACGTCGTGTGGAAATGTGACGTTCTTTTATCCCTCGACAGGTTCTAAGCAAATCCACCAGCCAGTGTGTGCAGTTCTACTTCTACTGGAAGCGCGTCTGCGTGGATGAGTACAAACGACTGCGCAGCATGCGCAGGCAGCGCGAGGAGCAGCACCAGTGCCGTCTGCGGGCGGGGGCGGCGCCGGAAGAGGCGCCGCCGCCGTCGCTGCCGCCGCCACACCACCCGGTGTCGGCCAGCGCCATCGGCACGCAGCCGGTGAGCATGGCCGCCACGGGCAGCCGGAGCTGGCGCTGGGAACGGCAGCGGGCCCGCTCAGACCGGCAGTCGTGGCGTGACGCTTGACAGTTCCACACACCCAGACATGGCGTCCAACACATCCACAGCACGTGGACTCCGACACCGAAAGTACCCCCGAACAGTGGCTCCTGGCGCGTGGGGTGGTGATGCGGATGTATCGTGCGGGCTCTGGTGTATATTTCATGTTTCGCTGTCAATGCAGCGTCAAAATCGGCACATGTTGTGGGATAGGCGGTCACGTGCCATAAGTGGCGGATGTTGAACAGTCTTTCTAAGGCTTTTACCGGGAACTATCTGCTCTTGTGGCCCTCGGAAAGCCTATAAGAAGCTTAACTGCTACCGCTTCGGTAGTCTAGGCATGCTAGCGGACGACGCAGCCGTCCGCCAAGACAAGGTCTCTGTTGGCGCCAGAGGTGAGGACAGCTCACCATATACTCCAGCGCTGCTACTGCTATATCTGTGGCGCAGCAGGTTGAGTGACATATGGACTGTGTGTTCACAGGTAGCCCTGTTGCCTGCTGTATTGCAAATGACATACAACATTTACACCTCCAGTGTCATTATACCGGATGAGCTGCTATCACGAATGTTTTGAATTTTAATGTCAGGGCAATTTATGGACAACACGCGCCGCCTTGGGCCGACCTCCGGTGTTGTCTTCATTGTCGCTATGCACACAGTGTTGCTATCGACGTTTGGCGATGAATGCTGTCGCGCTGAAAATTCGCCGCTCTTCAGCAGATAGGTGCACTTCCAACTACCAGTGCGGGTTCACATATGGGAATCCTGGATTTGGAGAGTATAAATTTTGGGTCATAAAATTCGAAGAGGAGCGTTTCCCTTTGACTGGGTTTATGACGCTACAGTTAATTGAATTTACTAGCTGGCCATGGTTTGCACCATTTCCTTCTGAAGCTGCAGAATTCAACCTTCCAGTGGAAAAAAGCTGGAAATGTCCCGAGGTTAATGTTCTGAAAGACAAAAACATTAGACGCGTCTGTCTTGTTCGAAACCACGACTTATTGCCCTAAATAAATGCGACGTGAACTGACACGCGAGCCAAGTCATGTGATGTTGAGCAAATTTGTGTTCCAGGGTTTTGTTGAAGAACAGCTGATTAAGCGTTTCGATTATGCACTGAGATTCATCCTTGGCAAATCAACGGATCTCCTTCGTATGTGTTGTGCGCTGCATGGTCGACACAGTCGATGCGCCCCTGGACTCCAAAAACCAACCACCAAATCCTTCATATGGGTCTGAGTCTTCATTACTGTTGCGGGATGCGTGGGTTGGAATCGGCCCGCTCAGGCATGCGGACCGCGGGACCAGCGGTCGTAGGCACGGTTGTGGCCAGCATCCATAGCACGTGCTTGTTGTGACCGTCTCGCCGCTCCAGCCGTGCTGGCGGTCGTGTACCCGTGCAGCGCGGTGGTGTGGTGTGGTGTGGTGTGGACTGGACTGGACTGGACTGGACTGGACTGGACTGGATTGGACTGGATTCGGTGGTGGGGGTGGGGGTGGGGGACGGGACGGGACGGGACGGGACGGGACGGGACGGGACGGGACGGGACGGGACGGGACGGGACGGGACGGGACGGGACGGGACGGGACGGGACGGGACGGGACGGGACGGGACGGGACGGGACGGGTTCCCGGGGGAGCGTATGGCTCTGTAGTTGGACGCACGGCGCCCGGTGGGGCCGGTATCTGTCCTGACCGTGTTGTTTCTGGTGGCGCTGACCGCACTGACAGGTCCGGTACGGTCACAGTACCGGTACCGCTCCGGTATGGTGGCAGTGTGGTGACGGTACCGGTACCGGTGCGGTCACAGAGCCGGTACCGGTACCGCTCCGGTATGGTGGCAGTGTGGTGACAGTACCGGTACCGCTCCGGTATGGTGGCAGTGTGGTAACGGTACCGGTACCGCTCCTGTATGGTGGCAGTGCGGTGACAGTACCGTTACCGCTCCGGTATGGTGGCAGTGTGGTGACGGTACCGGTACCGCTCCGGTATGGTGGCAGTGTGGTGACGGCACCGGTACCGCTCCGGTATGGTGACAGTGTGGTGGCGGTACCGGTACCGCTCCGGTATGGTGGCAGTGTGGTGACAGTAACGGTACCGATACAGGTCCGATATGGTGGCACTACCGGTGCCGGTACAGGTCAAATGTGGTGGCAGTAGCGGTACCGGTCCGATATGGTGGCACAGCCGGTACTAGTATAGGTCCGATTTGGTAGCAGTACCGATACCGGTACGGTCCGGTACGGTGCCTCCGTGTTTTGCATGCTGATGATGCTTACCTCGTTCTGTTTAGCTTTCTTAATGTCGTTTCGAATTGCGTTGGTGTTAGTGCTGACCACGCAGTGTTAGCTGCATACAGTCTGTGTCGATGTTTGGTTGCACCCTGCTGGTTCGACTGTGATATGTTGGTGTTGTGTTCCGTTGTGCCCTGTTGTGTGGTGTCGTGTTGTGTAGTGCAGTGCAATGCTGTGCGTGTGTCGACTGTACCTGAACTGTCACACCGTCCACAGTACGAGCCGTACGGGCCGCCCGAAGTCAAGACGATGGCCTCCTACCCGTGCGACTATTCCGACACCTGTGGCACTCCGGTGAGGGCGCCACCAGACCGTCACACCAGACCGCCACACCACAGCCAGACATCAGACCCGCCACACCACAGCCAGACATCAGACCCGCCACACCACAGTCAGACATCAGACCCGCCACATCACAGCCAGACATCAGTCCTGTCGCACCAGACCGCCACACCACAGCCAGACATCAGACCCGCCACATCACAGTCAGACATCAGACCCGCCACACCACAGACAGACATCAGACCCGCCACACCACAGCCAGACATCAGACCCGCCACATCACAGCCAGACATCAGACCCGCCACACCAGACCGCCACACCACAGCCAGACATCAGACCCGCCACACCAGACCGCCACACCACAGCCAGACATCAGACCCGTCACATCACAGCCAGACATCAGACCCGCCACACCAGACCGCCACACCACAGCCAGACATGAGGCCCGCCACATCACAGCCAGACATCAGACCCGCCACATCACAGCCAGACATCAGTCCTGCCACACAAGACCGCCACACCACAGCCAGACATCAGACCCGCCACATCACAGCCAGACATCAGACCCGCCACATCACAGCCAGACATCAGACCCGCCACACCAGACCGCCACACTAGACCGCCACACCAGACCGCCACACCAGACCGCCACACCACAGCCAGACATCAGACCCGTCACATCACAGCCAGACATCAGACCCGCCACATCACAGTCAGACATCAGACCCGCCACACCACAGACAGACATCAGACCCGCCACATCATAGCCAGACATCAGACCCGCCACATCACAGCCAGACATCAGACCCGCCACATCACAGTCAGACATCAGTCCTGCCACACAAGACCGCCACACCACAGCCAGACATCAGACCCGCCACATCACAGCCAGACATCAGACCCGCCACATCACAGCCAGACATCAGTCCTGTCGCACCAGACCGCCACACCAGACCGCCACACCAGACCGCCACACCAGACCGCCACACCACAGCCAGACATCAGACCCGCCACATCACAGCCAGACATCAGTCCTGCCACACCAGACCGCCACACCAGACCGCCACACCAGACCGCCACACCAGACCGCCACACCAGACCGCCACACCAGACCGCCACACCAGACCGCCACACCAGACCGCCACACCAGACCGCCACACCAGACCGCCACACCAGACCGCCACACCAGACCGCCACACCAGACCGCCACACCAGACCGCCACACCAGACCGCCACACCACAGCCAGACATCGGCCCCGCTACACCAGACCCGCCACATCACAGTCAGACATCAGACCGCCACATCAGACCGCCACGCCAGAGCTAACGCCTGTCCCATCAGACCAGAACTGGCCGCCTTCATGTTGATGTAATGTTCGCCGAGGTGTTAGTGGACCGGAGTTTGGAATGTAGATGTAATGTCTGTCCAGGGATATTGGATGGGTGTTGGGAGCAGGAGTGACGCTGATGAGAACCCTCGGCGGCGCTGACACAACCACGGGTGCTGATTTTTGAAAATGATTTGGGGGCGGTCACAATACAAGAAGGAAGTGGGCGGGCTCAAATGGATTATAGAGGCACACTCCATAGGGTCTTATGTTAAAGGTTGAAATGTTTGGGGCGGGAGCAAAGCTAACATTGAGGGGACACTTGCCCTCTCGAAAGTATATCAAACAACACCCCGAGCATAACCCTCCCACTGAGCCGAGCATTCCACTCGCGTAGTACGGAAGGAGCGTAGCGAGTTGTCAACGGCGACGATGCTCCGAACAACCAACTACTGCTAGTGATGCACTAGTGCTACCTTTTAGTGATCCCAATTTCGGTGTTGTCGAAGCGACATCATACAAGCCACTGATATACTCGACCGCTCGACTGGTTTTGCACTGTCGCACACACCGGTTTGTTATTCATCAGCCACCGGTAGCCCGACACGAGCGGCCGGTTTGCTATTCATTATTCATCAGTGTGCGCAGGCGCAGCCAGCGGTAGCCCAGCACGAGCGGCCGGGGGTGCGACTGCAGGGCTGGGCTGTTCCACATACCTGTGCTTGGTCGACTCTTGAAGAAAGCAGGCTTGTTAACCCGCCCCTTAATTCCCGCCGGATTTTCACACGCCGCCTAGGGGAAAGGGTCATTATAAGCCCCTCTAATATCTGGACTAAGCGTCAAAGGAAAACTTAATAGGTGTCATCGGAAAGGGATCGACGAGTAGGGCCAGTTACCACCTCCAAAATTGTATCCTCTCAAAAAATGGTATTGCTACGGGGTTTGTGTGGCCCCGATTGACCTAATTTTTTTGCTCCAGAGGGTTCATTTTGGAGAAAATGTTAATATCATATTGAAGATTATATTTTTATAATGGGCAGAGCGCACCGAGAAACGTTGTTTTAGGTCAACGTAATCCAATACAAAATGCTAGCCTAAGCAGGGACTTCGACTGTAACCCTAATAAGAAAATATGCAAAAGAAGTGAGTCATGAAAAACGCAAAAATTATACATATTCCTGGTGATTCGTGTTGAGCTTCTAAAGACATAAAGACATAAAGACATAAAAGATCAGTGCAACCGAGCCACAAGGGCCCTTCTTGGTTGCACTCGTACACTGAACCAGTTGCCCACCAAATCTGCCAATCAGCCCTCCCGTAATACTGAAAAGCAAGCCCTCTATTCTTATAATGATTGTCTATGCTGTTTTTAAAGATGTTCAATGTTCTGCTACTGACGATGTTTTCTGGCAGCTGGTTCCAGTGTTCCACTACCCTGTTGGTGAAGAAAGTTTGCCTTAACCTTGTTCTGCTGTGGTTAATTTTAATTTTGAATTTATGACCTCTAATTGCATCATTTCTGTTAAATTCAAACATTTCCCCAAGGTATCCCCTCTCCAGACCATTGACAAATTTAAAGACCTCGATGAGATCTCCTCTCAGCCTTCTATATCTAAGTGAAAACATATTCAATTTCTTCAATCTTTCCTCATATGCCAGGTTGCTTATGCCATTAACCATTTTGTAGCCCTCTTTGTACTCTCTCTAAAAGCCAACAATCTTTTCATAGCTAGGAGACCAAGCTTGGATGCAGTATTCCAAATGTGGCCTGACGTATGCACAGTAAAGCTTCGATCACTTCCTCACTTCGTATGATACATTCCTATTTATTGCCCCGAGCATTCTCAGTGCCTTCTTCCTGGCTTCCTTGGTCTGTTCTGATGCCCCCAATTTTGTGTTTAGAATAACACCTAAATCCTTCTCCTGTGAGTCACTGATAGCATTGGCCACCCATCAAGTATGGAGCCTTCATATGCTGCTAGCTACATGCATGATTTTGCACTTATCAAAGTTAAATTTATTTGCCATTCTTCGGACCACTTCACAAGTTCGTCTAAGTCTTTTGCAGCGAGATATGCTCATCCTGACCTGTTATTGCCCTAAAGACCTTCAAATCATCTGCAAATTTCAAAACTTACTGCTTAGGCCACTTTCAATGTTATTACAAATATAATGAACAGTAATGGCCCTAGTACTGACCCCTGGGGGACTCCACTAAGAACATTTTGCCATGATGACTTTGTACCATTTAGCATCACTCTTTGCTGTCTATCTGAAAGCCACAACTCTATCCATTTTAAGATGCTACCTGCAATACCATGGGACTGAAGCTGTATCATTAACCGTTTATGGGGTACCTTGTCAAAGGCCTTACTAAAGTCAAGATATGCTACATCAACCTGATTTCCCTGATCAAATTGTTCTGTGGCGAAGTTCAAAAAGTCCAAGAGGTTTGTGAGACACGATCGTCCTTTTCTAAATCCATGTTGAGTATCTTGAATCAATTTGCTACCTTCCAGATAACTAACTATTCTATCCTTGATAATTGATTCGAGTACCTTGCAGACTAGGGATGTGAGACTTATTGGCCTATAGTTTCAACTTTCCCTCTTTCTCCTTTCTTGAAAATAGGAACTACATTTGCCCTTTTCCAATCGGTTGGAATTTCATTATGTGAAACTGATCTACAAAATATTATACTAAGTGGAAATGCCAGTTCCTTTTCAGTTTCCCGCAACACCCTAGCATAAATATCATCAGGTCCTGCTGCCTTATTTGGCTTTATTTTCCTGATATGATTGTAAACAACATCACTACCAATGAAATCAACATCATTTGTCAGATCCCATGTATCTGAACTATGGTGTACGGTCGGCAGATTGGTCATATCTTCCAATGTAAACACTGATTTGAACTGCTTGCTCAGCTCCTCAACCATCTCACTATCCTCACCCAATGTAGTCCCGTTTACTTCCAGTGGACCAATTGTGTTAGAAACTTTACTCAGCTTGTAGAAACTAAAGAACTTTTTACTGTCCCCATTACAGTTTCTAGCTAAATCCAGTTCCTTTGCTCGCTTTGCTGCTCTGGTTTTTGCTTCACAGTGTCTCTAGCTTTTCGATACGCCTTTAGATTAATGACATTTGAGGCTTCTTTAAAAACTCTAAATGCAGTTTTCTTAGCCCTAATTGCTTTTATCACGTCTGGTGTAAGCCATGCTGGCTTTCCTACCCTTCTTTGCGTCTTTGCTTTTGGGGGACATGTCTAATCTGAGTTTCCTTTAAGTAAAATTTGAACTTTTCCCACATTTCACAGGCATTTAAATTGGAGAATTCTTCTTCCCATCTGATGGCACTTAAAGCCGCTCTCATGCCGTTAAAGTCTGCTTTGTTGAAATTTGGAACCTTTACCAAATTATCCTTGATAGTTTCCCCTACATGTGCCTTGAATCTAACTATGTTATGGTCACTTTTTCCCAGAGTTTCGCCTACAGTCAAGTCTTGAACCAAGTCACTTAAATCCGAGAATACAAGGTCCAAGAATGAACCATGCCTGGTAGGTTCCGATACAAACTGGTGTAAGAACAGGTCCTCTTCAAGGCATTTCCTGAACATTTTGCATGATGGGGAGCCAACACCAGCATTTTCATAACCTTTTAGATTAAAGTCACCGAGAATAAGGCACTTCCTCTTAAAGTTTCTACTGATTTCCTCACAAATCACCTTGTCAAGCTCCAGTTGCTGAGAATGTGGCAGGGTTCCTGATCGGTAGAAAGCTCCTATCCTAAGAGTATTGCTGTTGCCTTTTCCCACAGTGACATCAAGCCAAATGGACTCCACAGACACATTTTTATCCCCACCTGCTACTTTTTGAGAACTGAATAAGCTATTCACATAGAGCATTACACCACCCCCTTTCATTGCTGGACCCCTATTGCACGAAAACATATTGTATCCCTGGATCTCATAGTCCTGTAAGTTATCTCCAAAATATCCTTCACTGACCCATGCCTCCGTAATGCAAACAAAATCCGGTTCCTCCTCAGCAACATAACACTTGAACTCATCAAATTTGGAACGGATACTCTGAGCATTAAACATCATACACTTAACAAATGCTCCATAACCACCTTTGGCTTTTTCATATTGAGGAGTTCTTTTATCACTAGATGAACTATGACTCTGTCCCCTTGAGTTGCTGCTGTCCCTATTTGCAGACTTTGAGGTTCTATTGCCTTGGCTGACACTATTGGAATATTCCTGAGTTGGCAATGCAATTTCATCCCTCCCCACCCCATTTCCTAGTTTCCCTGAAGGACATGCTCATATACTTTGCCTAACACATGGACCCCCTTCTCAGAAAAATGCAGGCCATCCTTCTGATAGAGGTCCCACGATGCATAAAACCTGCTCCACTCGTCTACAAATGAAAACCTAGCTCCTGGCAGAGCTTTCCTACCCTGGTGTTAGCTGCCAGTGCCCTAGAGCTCCACTCAGGGGAGGCTCTAGCCCTAGGCAAAATTCCTGTTACAAGCACTCTATTGGTACCCTTCAGGGTGGCCAGAAGGGCCCTGTATTCCCGCAGAAGCTCCTCGCTCCTAGTATGACCTATGTTATTTACCCCTACATGCACTATGACTGTGTTAAACTGGTGATCACTGGTGACCTGTGCCACCGCAGTTACCAGGTCCTTCACCTTGGCACCAGGCCTGGTGATGCACCTCCTGTCCCTCCTACCTTTACAAAATACCCGCTCTAAATGACGCACACGAGAGTCTCCTATGACCAGCACTGACTCCTTACTACTGCTATCCTGGGGGCAGTCATCTAATGCCTGGAACATATTTGCTGTTACTATGCCTGCCCGCTGGGCCGGTCGGCTACACTTCCTCCCGCTCCTACCACCTGCCACCTGCCACTCACTGACCCTTTCCTTAGGTTCGCGTCTCCAAATCCTCCACCCCCTGACCTCATGCCACTTCCCCTCCTGTGACCTACCAGAACTACCCCTCCTCTGTTCACTATTAACACTATTAACACTCCCCTCTTGAGAGATCCCAGCCACCTCCACAGTAGGGAAACCTCAGCTACCTGGTGGCCTGCGACCACCTGGGCATATGATGTCCCTGCTACGGATTGACCCCTTGTTGCTTTATCTTGCCTACCCTGTGCAACAAGGGCAGCCTTGAGGTTGGAAACCTCTGCCTTAAGGGTCCTAATTTCTTCCTCTAGTGCCTGCATCCTGGTCGAAACCATCCTAAACGCTGCAGCTTATGCCTAGATTTAGATTCAAATTAACTTGCTAAATTAACTTGCTAAACAACCGACAAAAAAGCTAACTATCATTCACTATAAATCGCTACCTCCTATACTGTCAGTTAAATATCTGAGTGCCTCAAGAAAAGCAGAAACTATTAAACAATTGTTTGGTTTTTTTTTTGGTTTTTTTCTTTTTAAATAAATTAAATAACTAAACAAGATGTCTAATCTAATTGTCTTCCACACAAGTAGACAACTATATAAATATCCCTTTGATATCACTTATGGCTAGACAGAAAAATGAACAGTCACACAGCACTTATGAATACCCCCAACTTACTACTAATTAAACTATCTTAAACTTCAACACCAAACACACTTGCTAAACAACCGACAAAAAACTAACTATCATTCACTATAAAGCGCACCTCCTATACTGTCAGTTAAATATCTGAGTCCTCAAGAAAAGCAGAAACTATTAAACAATTGTTTGTTTTTTGTTTTTTTTGTTTTTTTAAATAAATTAAATAGATATTATAAAGATAGAAGATAATTAAATTATATTAAAGATAAGGAAATGTTGAAAGTGCCATTAAAATATATTTATCCGTTCAAACGTGACGACTAGTTGAACGTTTTTGGTGGTAACCTCATTTGACCTTGCTTAACACAGTGGCCGTGGATGATCTGGCGTCACAATTTTCACACGACATGTCAAATTGATGTGGGAAAAGGTATGCCAAATTTGGAGCGCTACCCTGCTCTGTTTGTTCACTGTCCACGCAAAACCTCAGGGGAATGTTAATGACCCTCCACCCCAAGAAGCGCTGGTTAATGGGCTCTGCCTTCATCTCCTACCCCACTTAAGCCATACAGATGCTTTTTTCAGTGAGGTACCTCAATACTTGGATATAAAAATTGCTGCAGCTTGCATTGTTTTACAAATATGATCTACCGGTACACCGTGCATACTGCACAGGCCTCTTGCAACACTTGCAATACCTAAACTCTGATGTGGCGGAAACTTAAGTACATCCTAGAAACAAGAGCAAATTGAAATGCTGATCGGCACATGGGGTCAATGTGTAGAACGCTGATAGGTTGCCGCTGCAAATTTCGGAAACTCGTTATCAGCAGATTAGAACGGATGACCGGCGATGGAAATGATTCGCTGTCACATCTCTCACGCGATTCACTCCAATATGAGATTATTATGCAAGACTGAACGTCGATTCAGTGGAGGGCATAACACGCTCTTCGCCAACAGTTGTCACAAGCGATCTCCCCGACCCGGACAATACTGTAGATATATACATATATATATATATATATATATATATATATATATATATATATATATATATATATATATATATATATATATATATATATATATATATATATATATATATATAACATGCACAACGGATCTGATAATCCCTTGCGAGAGTTATCGAAATTATTTTTTACTAGATATTTGATTGTTTAGACTCCGTCATTTCCACCACCCTGAATCGATTATGGGTTGCCAGTGGCGTTACCACGAAATTCTTCCAGGGGGCAAGGTCGAAAGAGGGCCTCCTGCTCCCCGAAAACGGGCCTCCATTGTGTTAGGACCTCCTATTGTTTTTAGGCCCTTAGTATGGCTCGGGAATGGGAAACATGATTTCATATTAATACACTGTTTGTTCTTGGCATGGTGCATTATTTACTCGACACGCAATAGCAATATTTTTTTTTCTCTGAAAACTGGGCTATACCAAGGTATACATAAGTAATATGTGGATAAATACCTAAGTTACCACCAGCGTAATGCCATAAGCAAAGCTAAAGCGCGTCATGAAGGCATTGGTGGCTGTTTATTAATTCACCTGCACTTCACCAGACAATCACACATGCACAAATGGAATGTTATGAAATGATATGGAAGATGGAATGTTATGAAATATGGAATGGTCAGTGGCATTAAGATCGTATTCAGACTGCAGTGATCCATATTTTGTCGTCTGTTGACATCTGTCGTACTTGTGCATGCCAGCAAGCTGATATTCTTCCAATCTGGCTGGCATCTCATTTTCGGCTCCACTCCTGCCTCCTCTTGGAATGTGCATGTAGATGGCCTGAAATAACAAAGGTGCATTATCCTCAATTATACTGGAAAGTGTATGTGGTAGTGGACCCAGTATGAGTTTCCTCTCCATCCAAGTTATCACTATTGTATAATGACATCTAGCTGTCTTGCTAGTTAAGCATGTCGTCATCCCGAAATGCAAGGAGTGTATTTTTTCCGGAGTGTATAGTTCTTTGGATGGCAAACGTTCCAAAAAAGTCACTTTTCCAACGCTGCTCCTGGTAGACTTATTTCCAATCTTGTGTCGTCCTCTTCCGAATTAGGTGCCTCCTGCCATGTCTCTGGATCATCCTTTTCTATCTTGGTGGAATCTTACTCGTTTTGGTGTCTATTTTTGCGTCTCCGAAACCTCATCATGTATCTACTGGCTTTCTTTTCCGGCTTAGGGCCTCCTCTCGCTTTCTTGGGCCTCCCTTCCCGTATTGAAACTCCTTGGCAATGTTGGGGCCTCCATGCCAATTTTTGGTACTCTCTTGATTTCTGGGCATCCTACCTCCTCTAGGTGACATCTTTTTCCAATTATGGGCCTCGTCCTGGAGGCCCATAATTTGTAGAATCTCCTTTTCTTCCTGGGGGCCTCATTTTCGTCCTAGGGGCCTCCTTTTCATCCTGTGAACCCCCTGTTCGTCCTGGGGGCCTCCCTTTCGTCCTGGAGGGCCTCCTTTTCGTCCTGGAGGGCCTCCTTTTGGCCCTGTGGCATCCTTTTCGTCCTGGGGGCCTCCATGTCAATGTTTGGTACTGTTTTGATTACTGGGTCCTCCTAACCTCTCCTAGGTGACTTTCTTCAAATTATGGGCCTCCTCCTGGAGGCCCCTAATTGGTAAAATCTCGTTTTCTCCCTGGGGTCTCCTTTTCGTCCTGGGGCCTCCTTTTCGTCCTGGGGGCCTCCTCAAATTTCAGGGGGTGGCGCTCCCAATCTCACGGCATGGGGCAATAGCCCCCGTTGCCCCCCCCCGGTGGCGACGCCCCTGTGGGTTGCCCTCTAGAAAGCTACCATTAAATAGCTGTTTATTAACTTTATCCAAGCATTTCGGTAATTCCGGCAACATTAGCAGGAAGTTATATTCGTCAAGGGTGTACCAATTATGCCACCGTGGAATAATTGATAACGTATACCCGTCGCGGTTCAGATGGCCATGCCTAGGCTCTGCCAGATTGCGAGTTGTATCTTTTGTTATAGCATGGAGTCGGCATTGCTTTGTTTTTTTTTTTGTTTTTTTTCAGGTTACGTGCATCATTTAGAACTTTAGATCTGTGCATGCTGCACTTCTGGCAGCCCAAAAGCTTTCGTAATACGTAGATTAGGAAAGACACCTTCGGACACTTTATGACGGGGAAGGCCAAGACAGCCCGTCGCTCTCTTCAGATACACCTGTGTCGGCTGGGCGCAAGTCGCCGCTCTCTGCAGATACTGTTGTCTCGGCTAGGCGCAAGTCGCGGTGACTACTACGTCTGCGCACGGCACAAAAGTGGCCTCGGCCACAGCATGCCCTGCAGTCTTGCCGGACGGTTGGTCGTGGCCACAGCAAGGACTGCAGTCTTGCCGGACTGATAATTATATTAGTTATATATGTCGAGCTAATTATATTAGTTCAGACACACTGCCCTTGCACGGACATGCTAGGACTTGAAAGGGAAGAAGTGAACCTATGGGTTGTAAATTGACGAAGGCAATTTCTTTACCTTCACGCAATATTAATTATTTGCTTCAATGAATTTTGCTATCGGTCATCAGGTTTTGAGGCAGAGTGGCCGGTGGACATTGGAATAGTCACGTATGTTGCAACAGACTCCAACTGCCTTTGCGCACCCCATCACCAAATTATCTTCCCGTGCGCTGAAAACATGTAAATCTATTGGGAAAGCTGAATACCTTTCGCTGCCCCCGAATGCAGCGAAGCCACGATCCCAGTATCTTCGGCATGTCCATGGTTACGCCGGTCATGGTCGGCAAAGTGGCGTTGCTACCAGCCAGTCACTGCGCTCAGATCGCTTTCCGCGATGCGCCTTTCTGCTGCCGCACTATGCCCACCCCAAACTATAACAGCTGAATTATAGTGTCGCGTCAGCCTGCTCTCGTTCACGTACCCTCAGCTATCTGCAGTATGCCAATTACCAGCTGGCTAATCTATGTTTGGTGCCAGCTCTATCGTTGCCGTCCAGTTCCAAGGCTCAAGTTAATTATCAACTGCTGATTGGCTGACACCGCGCAGACGCAATGGCGCACTCACGACTAAACGTGCCGGAAGCGGGGATGACCGAGTGGCTAAGGTGTGTAGCTCTGGA
This sequence comes from Imbricaverruca yamaguchii, assembly GCA_034440575.1. Classification (NCBI taxonomy): domain Eukaryota; kingdom Metazoa; phylum Arthropoda; class Thecostraca; family Neoverrucidae; genus Imbricaverruca; species Imbricaverruca yamaguchii. The sequence goes on along the minus strand of JAOTOL010001265.1, from coordinate 285,305 downwards.
TCCAAAGGTCCCGAGTTCAACACTCGCACTTCTCGGGACATTTCCCAGTCCTGTGGCCTACCCACAAATCAGTGTGGACGGCACTATTAGCTGTGCTGTATAAAGTGCGTCGTGAGCCCCGACAAAAAAAAAACTACACGTGACGGCGTGCGGACATCACTGACCATCAGTATTTCATTCTAACCAATCAGACTGTTGCACGTTGCAACGTTGGTTACGCCAAATAGGATAAGCAATGCGAGCTTTAAGAACTGACGCAACTACAAAACTATCATGTTGCAGCTTCAATGCCTGCAATATTACTGTATCCACACATGACCTGCTCTGCATTTATCCGCGCACGGCGTCGCATATGCTGACCGGCCTTAGTCGAGTGGTCGTTAGGCCACCGGACGTGAAAGTCACGTGATCTACGGCCAGCCAAGAGAGCGTCGTATTTGCAGAGGAGCCGGTAAAGCGGCCGTGGCCTGCGCCCCCGTGCAGTGTCCAAGTGATCTTTTTATCATATAAGTTGTTGGACTACCAAGTGTAGCATATACAGATCGAAAGGTACATGCGGTGTGCGCTTTCTGAAGAATGAAGGAACGCCGAGCTCATGCCAGAACAAAATATAGTACGTAGACGGTCGCAGCCCGGGCATGGCCATCTCAATTGTCAGCAGTGTGCAATATAGGTACATCACCAGCCATGTTGCTATTATGTCGTTCAACGCCAATATGTTGGACGAGCGCCGGCTCACCTCTGAGGAAAGTATCGCCTCGCCGCTGAGGAAAGTACCGACTCACCGCTGAGGAAAGCACTAGCTCACCACTGAGGAAAGTACTGGCTCACCGTTGAGGAAAGCACTAGCTCACTATTGAGGAAAGAATTAGCTCACCACTGACGAAAGTACTGGCTCACCACTAAGGAAAGCACTGGCTTACCACTGAGGAACGCAGACTGTCCTCTGAGCGATTGCGCATATGTCCCATGGTTGACCTTGCGTAGCGATTCTAATTCTGCTGGTTGAAATATCGTGCGGCCGGGACCATTCTCGGGCGCACGATACCTGGCACCCTCCCCTCTCGCCAACCGCTGACTGGTCAGGGCTGGTCACGGCTGACAAGGTCAGGTCTGAATCATCTCCCCCGAGATACCCGACACCCTCCCACTTGCTAACCGCTGACTGGTTCTGCTGTTACTCTGTGTCATCAGTTTGTGTGGGCCCTAAGCCCAAATAATCAATCAATCAGCTTATGTGGGTGCCTTCCCCCGATCAAAGACGCGCTAAAGGGAAAGGAGGAAAGTAAATAACGGTGAAATTGTTTAAGTTTACTACACACAATCATAATGTATGTTTTCTGGCGACGCCGCTGAGGGTACATGCCTATGCTATCGTGGATGTTGTTTGTCAAGCTTAAGCCGTAGGTCACCGACGCAGTCGATGCGCCCCTAATCTAAAATAACTAAGTCGTAGGTTACGTTAGGAAAAACATTGCATGTGGTATATTTTATTTTTTCGGCTTTAGAATATCCTAGACATCGATGGAAGTGACGTGAATTTTGTCGACGCGGTCTTTCTGGGATTTTGGCATTACGTTGATCATTGAATGGGAAGAAGTGTTATTAATGCCTGCAGTACACCACAATTACTTCGGGGCGCCTCTCTTATTTAGGCTTTGCGACACCACAAGCAAAATCTTCAATGATTCACCGGTGCACACATACAGGTTTGGGGTTTTTGAAGTAGCCTAAATGCAGAATTTAGCTTCAAAGAAAATGCGGCACGTCTTGGATACCCCCACCCTCAGCCCCACTTCTTGGCCAGAGGCGTTCCGCCGCCCGTGTCTTTCATGGTCCATCCATCGCTTCCACATTTGTCCATAGACTAGCATCTTATTACCGTCAGCCGGACATTTGTCCATAGACTGTCCTATTACCGTCAGCCAGCCATCATATCCACCTGTGTCCACCATCCACCACCACGGACACCACTACTCATCCGCCAACTCGCAGTGGACTCTCCACGCACTGGGTATGTCAGCGGCTGTCTGTTCGTCTCGAGACACTCGACGTGCCCGCCTTCTCCACACCCCGCAACGCCGCCGCTTCTCCCTTCAGCAGACGCATGTGTGCAGGAAGCGTGGGGTTCGGGGCGGAGTGCGCCGCACACCAACTTCGCAGCCGCTTCACCGAGCCCGGACAGTGTCCGTGCCGGCTGCGCGGTGTTCCGTAGTATCGGCCGAATGTGCGAATGTGCGCTGCCATTTCCGAATGTGCGCTGGGTCGACCTTTGACCCACAACGGCCGTAGAGTCGCCGCTGCGCCCAGAACTGGCTGGACTTGTTAATCGGCTGGTCGGCTGGCCGCCGGCACCCATCACTGTGGCGTGAACGAAGCAGAACTTCTCGCCTCAGCTATGGCGCCCCATCCAATGACGGAGGGGGGGTCACCGGAGCCGAGAGACGCCGCCGGCTCGTGGGAGCGGGTCGCAGGCCCCACACCTGTGTCCAGTCAGAGATGATGCATGGCTCTGGGCGGTCTCAGCTTACGTGTTGACAGGTGTCCTCGAGGCCCCGTGTAATCCCGGGGTGATGACTTTGTCACAGTGGGAACTTCGTTGGTACCTGCTGCTGGCGATCTGTCGAATTGACTGCGGGTGGTGGTGGTATCTACCGGTATCACAGTGGTGTCAGGGTGCGAACTTTGTCGGCACGGACTAGCTGGCGATCTCTCCCATTGCCATCTGCTGGTATCAGAGTGGTATCTGCTGGTATCGAGGTGCTAACTTGGTCGCCCCGTGCTGGCTGGTGATCTCTCCCATTGGTAGCAGTTAGTATTAAAGTGGTTTCTGCTGGTATCCGGTTGCTGGCTAGTTCGCTCCGGACTAGCTGGAGAGCTCTCCCAGCGACAGGCAGGGGCTTCGGCGACTGGCTGAGATCATCTCCTGTCGGCGACAGATGGTATGTCAACGCCGCAGACACACGCCAGTCGGAAGGCCGGCCATGCTATCGTGCAGGTGCATCCTTCGTGCTTCAACCACATGCTAGGTTAAGAGAAACATTGCGAATGGTGTGTGTTTTTCTGCGGCTTTAGAAAATCCTAGATTTAGATGGAAGTATCATAAATTTTAACGACATTGGAATGGAAAAGAGAAGTGATCTTTGAGTGGCTTCGTGGCCGTCAACTCGGAATGATACAGTATGGTGGTCTACGCTTTTTGTGTTTGTGCCTCCAGTTCCAACTGTATTTCCAGCTTGTGTTCATGCCAGTATGAATTTCCATCAAGGGCGATGGACGATGGAAGACAAACGGCGGGCTATGAGTTTCCGTGCAGTTGTAACTGCCGTCTCTTGGTAACCGTACAGACTGCAAGCCGAGTCGCTGTGGGTGGTTCAGAGCTCTATAGTCGCGCGCCAACTGCCGCTAAACAAACTTTCTTTGAGCAAAAATGCGAGGTTCCCAGTGTAAATTATGGAATAAAGGCTGGCGAATGGTAGACTTTCAAGATGTGTACTCCTGGGTGAAGAATACCTAGCAACGTCCTGACAGTACACTCAGGAAAGGAGGACAGGTCACTGAGTAGGGTCGAAGTCTATTAGGGGCCGGGCACTAAGTTGGCCTAGGGTCAGGGAAGTAAGCAGGGCAGGCAACTAATCAGGACAGGACACTCGCAAGAGCAGAGTCCTTAGGAGGACGCAAGACAGGACACTAAAGAGGACAGCAACGCTGAGCTGGACAGGGGCGATTACTTAACAACGACATTACAACTGCATGATAAGGTACTGACAATCAAAAAGGAATTGTATCGGGCAGCAAGATGGAAGTGACACCCAGTGGGCCAAACGTCAGACAGCTGGGTAGCACTACCTGAGGTCGCTAGCTGGCACTGGTGCTACCCACCTTTATGCGAAAAGTGTACTGTCATGTGCTGTCCTGTTGATATGCCGTATCGCGCTTTTGACTGCTGACAACCGTATTTGCCTCTGTGAACATATTGCACATCGTGTCTGTCGACACCGTCGTGTGGCACTGCATTGTCCTGTACCGACCCACTGTGTTGTGTGGCACTGCATTGTCCTGTACCGACCCCTGTGTTGAGTGGCACTGCATTGTCCTGTACAGACCCCTGTGTTGTGTGGCACTGCATTGTCCTGTACCGACCCCTGTGTTGAGTGGCACTGCATTGTCCTGTGCAGACCCCTGTGTCGTGTGGCACTGCATTGTCCTGTACAGACCCCTGTGTTGTGTGGCACTGCATTGTCCTGTACCGACCCCTGTGTTGAGTGGCACTGCATTGTCCTGTACCGACCCCTGTGTTGTGTGGCACTGCATTGTCCTGTACAGACCCCTGTGTTGTGTGGCACTGCATTGTCCTGTACCGACCCCTGTGTTGAGTGGCACTGCATTGTCCTGTACCGACTCCTGTGTTGTGTGGCACTGCATTGTCCTGTACCGACCCCTGTGTTGAGTGGCACTGCATTGTCCTGTGCAGACCCCTGTGTCGTGTGGCACTGCATTGTCCTGTACCGACCCCTGTGTTGAGTGGCACTGCATTGTCCTGTACAGACCCCTGTGTTGTGTGGCACTGCATTGTCCTGTACAGACCCCTGTGTTGTGTGGCACTGTATTGTTCTGTACCGACCCCTGTGTTGAGTGGCACTGCATTGTCCTGTAACGACTCCTGTGTTGTGTGGCACTGCATTGGCCTGTACCGACCCCCTGTGTTGTGTGACACTGCATTGTCCTGTACAGACCCCTGTGTTGTGTGGCACTGCATTGTCCTGTACCGACTCCTGTGTTGTGTGACACTGCATTGTCCTGTACCGACCCCTGTGTTGTGTGGCACTGCATTGTCCTGTACCGACCCCCTGTGTTGTGTGGCACTGCATTGTCCTGTACCGACTCCTGTGTTGTGTGACACTGCATTGTCCTGTACCGACTCCTGTGTTGTGTGACACTGCATTGTCCTGTACAGACCCCTGTGTCGTGTGGCACTACATTGTCCTGTACCGAACCCCTGTGTTGTGTGGCACTGCATTGTCCTGTACCGACTCCTGTGTTGTGTGGCACTGCATTGTCCTGTACCGACTCCTGTGTTGTGTGACACTGCATTGTCCTGTACAGACCCCTGTGTCGTGTGGCACTACATTGTCCTGTACCGACTCCTGTGTTGTGTGGCACTGCATTGTCCTGTACCGACTCCTGTGTTGTGTGGCACTACATTGTCCTGTACCGAACCCCTGTGTTGTGTGGCACTGCATTGTCCTGTACAGACCCCTGTGTTGTGTGGCACTGCATTGTCCTGTACCGACTCCTGTGTTGTGTGGCACTACATTGTCCTGTACCGAACCCCTGTGTTGTGTGGCACTGCATTGTCCTGTACAGACCCCTGTGTTGTGTGGCACTACATTGTCCTGTACCGACTCCTGTGTTGTGTGACACTGCATTGTCCTGTACAGACCCCTGTGTTGTGTGGCACTGCATTGTCCTGTACCGACTCCTGTGTTGTGTGGCACTACATTGTCCTGTACCGAACCCCTGTGTTGTGTGGCACTGCATTGTCCTGTACAGACCCCTGTGTTGTGTGGCACTACATTGTCCTGTACCGACTCCTGTGTTGTGTGACACTGCATTGTCCTGTACAGACCCCTGTCTCGTGTGGCACTACATTGTCCTGTACCGACTCCTGTGTTGTGTGGCACTGTATTGTTCTGTACCGACTCCTGTGTTGTGTGACACTGCATTGTCCTGTACAGACCCCTGTCTCGTGTGGCACTACATTGTCCTGTACCGAACCCCTGTGTTGTGTGGCACTACATTGTCCTGTACCGACTCCTGTGTTGTGTGGCACTGCATTGTCCTGTACCGACTCCTGTGTTGTGTGACACTGCATTGTCCTGTACAGACTCCTGTCTCGTGTGGCACTGCATTGTCCTGTACAGACCCCTGTCTCGTGTGGCACTACATTGTCCTGTACCGAACCCCTGTGTTGTGTGACACTGCATTGTCCTGTACAGACCCCTGTCTCGTGTGGCACTACATTGTCCTGTACAGACCCTGTGTTGTGTGACACTGCATTGTCCTGTACAGACCCCTGTCTCGTGTGGCACTGCATTGTCCTGTACCGACTCCTGTGTTGTGTGACACTACATTGTCCTGTACAGACCCCTGTCTCGTGTGGCACTGCATTGTCCTGTACAGACCCCCTGTGGCTCGGCTATCCTGACGTACGACGCCGTGTTTGCCACAGGGCTTCGGGTCGCGCGGCGTGATGCCGGCGCACGCGCGGGTCCAGTCGCGCGTGAAGACGCGCTCTCCAACCCCGGACAAGAGGAACGCGTCGGCCGCGTCGCCCGCCTCGAGCCAGGGCGACGGCACCGAGGAGTTCCCCTGCAAACTCTGCGGGAAGTGAGTGTCCAGCTGTGGCCCAGCGAACCACAGGTGCAGGTTCAGGTGCGCGTGGCACAACAAGGAGCGTTGATATGCGTGTAACAAGACGGTGATGTGTTGTGCCATCACCAGCGGTAAATGCATAGTAATGTATGGCACTGTCGACGCACCAGGAGCAAATGCCGAACCGCACCTGCAGGCTTGCACTGGCTGGCAGATCTGAAGGATAAATCATCGACTACATTCGCTCACTAGTGTTATGAAACACGGATTTGCAATGGTGTGCATACCAAAGACACACACACACACACACACACACACACACACACACACACACACACACACACACACACACACACACACACACACACACACACACACACACACACACACACACACACACACACACACACACACGCACGCACGCACGCACGCACGCACGCACGCACGCATATATCCAAGCATCACTCTGCCTCATCACCGTACACGTTGGCGTATGTACCGTGAGATGGTTCTGTCCTTGGCTGAGGAGCAGCGCGGATGTCGCCGAACGTCAGCTCAGGGCCGCTAGTTCACCACTGTTCCCTGGCCATGCTGGCGTTATCCGTGCGTCCCGTCTGGTCGACAGGGTGTTCTACAAGGTGAAGAGCCGCAACGCGCACATGAAGTCGCACCGTCCGCCGGACGCCGAGTCGAAGCGGAAGGGCTCGCAGCAGCGGCACACGCCGCCGTCGCCGCAGTCGCAGCGGCCGCCGCCGGGCCGCGGCAAGATGTCAGGCGGCCACCACATGAGCGAGGTGCCCTGCCTCGAGCCGCCCATGCTGTCGTTACCGTCGCAGGGCTACGTCATCCCCAACATGTGATAGCGCCGCCGGGCAGATTGCGGGTAGCGCGAGGCGGCTAGGTGTCGGCTAGCTCCCGACTAGGACTAGGCAGTGGGCGCGAGGCGGCCGTTGCCGCCGCGCCCGCGCTTCTCACCCCGGTGTGATGTTCAATGTGATAGTCGCCGGCTTTGCTCGGAGCTTTAACTGGGATGCGGCGGCGCCAGCATACAGCTGGGCGGCGGCGGCGGCGCTGGCGGCGCGGCTCGCATTGAGGCGAGTGTGGCGCACCGCGCCGCGCCGGTCGGTCCCCCGTCCGGCCCTGGCAACAACCCGGCCCCGGCAACAACACACTGGTCCGTCTGGCTCGCACGGCACCAAGAAGCCGGGAGCCGGCGTGCCCGGCCCGCCCGCCCGCCCGCCCGCCCGGACATCGCAGCCGTGTGTGGGGCTCGGCACGCGTGTCGGTGGGTCAGCCGGCGTCCTCGAGCCTCCGCCAACACCGCCGGCGGCCACCCGGCCCGGCCTGTCTCTGTGTGGGTGTATGTACACATGGGAGCAGATGACCCGACAACCGCCGGGAAGTGCCCACCCGGCACCACCCCTGACACGCGAGGAAATCAAAACCGGCCGACGCGGCGCGGCTGACTAGGTGCGGCCGAGTCGTCACCACGGCCGGCCCCCGCCTCGTCCTCGCCGCGTATCGTTCAGATGTCGCGCAAAATCTGAATAACACTGTTGATGTATAAAAATAGCGAGTAAGGGTAGGCGAGTGTAGTCAAACCCTGTGGCCATAATGCGGTGTAGGGCGGCCGCGGCCAGAGCGGTAGGCCGCTCTCATACCCGCCTGGAGACTCCCGGCCAATTCCATGGCATTCTCATCCGGAAATCCCGAGAGCGTTCGCGTTGGCTGTCCGCTATACTTGCCAGAACACCTAAAACTGTAGTGCTGTCACTGTGGAAGAACGCTCAGTGTGCTCTTGGAGCCTGTCTATATAGCTGTTGCGTTTAAAATCAAAATGTTCGAAGCTTATGAGATGGTTCAGCATGTGAACTTTGTTGGGCATGTCAATGTCATTATGTATGTACAAAGGTCGTGCTCACACATTCTATTGCTCCCTTTTTATACCATATACTTGGAGAAGCTCCGGGCTTTCAGGCGGGATAGTATGTTTGTAGAGACAGTGGAGACCGCCTCGTACAGCGTGCTACTCCGATTGGTGCGTGTTACCCCTCTCTGGCGGCGGGCGGACGGCGCCGCCGCCGGCAGTCCGCCTGCCCACACCTGTAATGTGCCCGGCGAGTGCCTTGTGTATTCAGTTTCAGTCTCAGTATTATTCCTTTGCTTCGACGTCACTGCCTTTGGTAGCCGACCGAGTGCATCTGTTTGCCGCGAGCGCGTGCGCACGCCAGAGCATAATGGCTGGCGGGCGGCGGCATTGGCTGCGTGTGGCCGGCTCCCGTGGCGTTCTCCCGGCGGTACCGATCTCAGTGCCAGGTGCCGACACCTGCCCTCCCACCTGCCTGTGTCTGTCCGTTTGTGTGTGCGCACGGGTGACGTTTGGTGTTTCGTTGTGCCCACTGCAACGCGCGTCTGCCGTGTATTTGTTAAGTGCGTTTTGTAAACAGGCATGCCACGGAATAGCTGTGTGTGCGACTGTAGATTTCCTTTTTATAACTTTTGTATCTTAAATCATGATTAGAGGCTATTTATAATACATTGGTTTCGCTGGTGAAAATCCATCTGTCCGTTGCAACCTTGGCTTGCTATGCATATTTGGCGAATAGGCACACTATTTTAACTAAGGAGATTTTGTATTTGGTAGGGTAAGGTTTTTGAAATCTTTACTATATCGCTGTTGATCTTGTTGTGCCAACATGTACCGTTATGTTGTTTGTTTAAAGAACTAAAAACCCCATCGTCTCGCTCCGGGGCGGCATTTATGTGATACCTGTGCACGCGGCCACTGGCGGGGGAGGGCAGGCGCGCGGTCCACCGTCGGCCCGCTGGCGGACACAGTCGCCCCGCCCCGTCCAGCCACCGGCGCGCCAATCACGCCGGCGCCCACCAGCGCCCGCCGGCGCCCACCAGCGCCCACCCGCGCCCATCGGCGCCCGCCGGCGCCCGCCGGCACCCGCCAACGCCGGCCCGGAACAACCGGGCTCCCATCTCCGTCTCATCCACTAGTTCAATGTGTGAGTCTATGTGATGGAAGTCGGTACAATAAACAGGTGAGGTCAGCGTCGAGTGTCGTGTTCGCCGCCGACGGGCGCGCTGCTGGTGTCAGCGCCCACAGTCAGTCGTCGGCCGACTGGCGCCACGCGAGCTCATTGTCTTCAGTCGCCACGTTGGTAGTCACCGCAACCCGTTAGTCACCCTACCCTGCGACTCCGTTAGACGTCACTGGTATACGTTAGCCACCTTCCTCCGCGACTCCGTTAGTCGCCATCATTACGCGTTAGTCAGTCTTCCCTGTAACTCCGTTAGTCACCAGCATTACGCGTTAGTCACCCTCCCCTGCATTGGCGGATTTAGCCCACCGGTTTAAGTGTGGAGGGCGACTTGGTGGCAACCTACCCCTCCCCTCCTCCAGTGGCGTACCTAGGAATTGCATCAATGAGGGGTCGAACGGGTGGAACGGGTGCTCATCCACCTAATAATTTTGGCTTAAAAGCACAGGATTTCGACGACTAGCTGGCAAAGGGGCCCATTAAAGAAAAATTAAGCACAACATAATTTCATGTGAGGGAACCAGCTTACCTTCACCGTTTCCAAGTCGCCGGATTCTTGTTTTTGTTGGCCACAACGTTCGCGTTCGCGTTCAACGTCTTCTGCCACGTCAACGTTCGTGCACGTGTACACACCGGCGGATCTGATTTTGTCAACTCTTGCTGCAAGCATAACTTGAACAGCATAGAACCCTCGATGTGTGTCAGGGGCCGCGATGTGTGTCAGTTGGTAGAGCGTCGGACTTTTGATCGCGAGATTGTGGGTTCGAATCTCACAACCGACAGGATTTGCCGAGTCCACCCGCGATCAATCGGCGTGAGAGATTGGCGGCGCTATATGACCTAGCGGTTGAATGTGTCGTAAAAGAACCCAATGCTCTTATTCGATGTGTCAGACTACTATGCTACCATATTGGGCTTCCAAACAATTAGAAAAAAACTTTAAAATCGGAGATTCGTTCATCCTGAACGCTTTTTTACCTCGACAATGGCTACTCCATTGTAGTTTAGTTTGCTTCTGTTTTTGTATGGGGAGGCAAAATACGCCATGCCCGCCTCCTCTTTTAAGCGCTTTTCATGTCCGAAATGGCCCCTCCCTGGATTCGCCAGTGTTCCACTGTATATCCCTGTTAGTCGTCACCACTATGCGTTAGTCACCTTCTCCTCCAACTCCCTGTCCTTTCTTCCTTGGTAACTCGGCTCGTCTTTGGGATCACGCGATACCTGCGTTTTCTGTTTTCATTCGTTATATGTTAGGGTCAGAATATGTGTAGTCTTTTACAGAGAAACGAGGCTTTCTGAAATGACCAGATCACAGGAATGGCGTAAATAACGCAAACGGAAACTTGTTGCAGCAAAAGAGCATATCGTCAGGCAGCACAGGCCCGATGGCGTCGCCACCCTGCGAAGCCAATGAAATCCAGTGCTGGACATGACTTTGAAAAAAAAGTGGCAATTAACCAGCCAACGTCCATGAAGTCCGCGAATCAAACAGATCCCACGCTCAGCATCAGGGAGTAGGTGACTGCTGGCTTTCTGCATGATCAGAGCAGTGTTGCAAGCCAGCAGCGAGCGAGTTTGGAACCGTTAACGTCCTCCTGGCTCTTGGTCAAGACGCAAGTGGTGCTAGAGGGTGCCATCAGATGGGAGGAAGAATTCTCCAATTGAAATGCCTGTGAAATGTGGGAAAAGTTCAAATCTTACTTGAAGGAAACTCAGATTAGACATGTCCCCCAAAAGCAAAAACGCAAAAGAAGGGTAGGAAAGCCAGCATGGCTTACACCAGACGTAATAAAAGCAATTAAGGCTACGAAAACGGCATTTAGAGTTTTTAAAGAAGCCTCAAATGTCGTTAATCTAAAGGCGTATCGAAAAGCTAGAGACACTGTGAAGCAAAAAACCAGAGCAGCAAAGCGAGCAAAAGAACTGGATTTAGCTAGAAACTGAGGATATGACCAATCTGCCGACCGTACACCATAGTTCAGTGACATGGGATCTGACAAATGATGTTGATTTCATTGATAGTGATGTTGCTTACAATCATATCAGGAATATAAAGCTAAATAAGGCAGCAGGACCTGATTAAATTTATGCTAGGGTGTTGCGGGAAACTGAAAAGGAACTGGCATTTCCACTTAGTATAATATTTAGTAGATCAGTTTCACATAATGAAATTCCAACCGATTTGAAAAGGGCAAATGTAGTTCCTATTTTCAAGAAAGGAGAAAGAGGGAAAGTTGAAAACTATAGGCCAATAAGTCTCACATCCCTAGTCTGCAAGGTACTCGAATCAATTATCAAGGATAGAATAGTTAGTTATCTGGAAGGTAGCAGATTGATTCAAGGTACTCAACATGGGTTTAGAAAAGGACGATCGTGTCTCACAAACCTCTTGGACTTTTTGAACTTCGCCACAGAACAATTTGATCAGGGAAATCAGGTTGATGTAGCATATCTTGACTTTAGTAAGGCCTTTGACAAGGTACCCCATAAACGGTTAATGATACAGCTTCAGTCCCATGGTATTGCAGGTAGCATCTTAAAATGGATAGAGTTGTGGCTTTCAGATAGACAGCAAAGAGTGATGCTAAATGGTACAAAGTCATCATGGCAAAATGTTCTTAGTGGAGTCCCCCAGGGGTCAGTACTAGGGCCATTACTGTTCATTATATTTGTAAATAACATTGAAAGTGGCCTAAGCAGTAACGTTTTGAAATTTGCGGATGATTTGAAGGTCTTTAGGGCAATAACAGGTCAGGATGAGCATATCTCGCTGCAAAAAGACTTAGACGAACTTGTGAAGTGGTCCGAAGAATGGCAAATGAAATTTAACTTTGATAAGTGCAAAATCATGCATGTAGGTAAGCAGCATATGAAGGCTCCATACTTGATGGGTGGCCAAGTGCTATCAGTGACTCAACAGGAGAAGGATTTAGGTGTTATTCTAAACACAAAACTGGGGGCATCAGAACAGACCAAGGAAGCCAGGAAGAAGGCACTGAGAATGCTCGGGGCAATAAATAGGAATGTATCATACAGAAGTGAGGAAGTGATCAGGAAGCTTTACTGTGCATACGTCAGGCCACATTTGGAATACTGCATCCAAGCTTGGTCTCCTAGCTATGGAAAAGATTGTTGGCTTTTAGAGAGAGTACAAAAGAGGGCTACAAAAATGGTTAATGGCATAAGCAACCTGGCATATGAGGAAAGATTGAAGAAACTGAATATGTTTTCACTTAGATATAGAAGGCTGAGAGGAGATCTCATCGAGGTCTTTAAATTTGTAAATGGTCTGGAGAGGGGATACCTTGGGGAAATGTTTTAATTTAACCGAAATGATGCAATTAGAGGTCATAAATTCAAAATTAAAGTTAACCACAGCAGAACAAGGTTAAGGCAAACTTTCTTCACCAACAGGGTAGTGGAACACTGGAACCAGCTGCCAAAAACATCGTCAGTAGGAGCACATTGAACATCTTTAAAAACAGCATAGACAATCATTATAAGAATAGAGGGCTTGCTTTTCAGTATTACAGGGAGGGCTGATTGACAGATTTGGTGGGCAACTGGTTCAGTGTACAGAGTGCAACCAAGAAGGGCCCTTGTGGCTCATAGTTGCACTAATCTTTTATGTCTTTATGTCTTTTTATGTCTAGAGGGCCAACACAGCGCCGATCTTCGTTGTCTGTGGCGCCACCGATCAGAAGGTTCCCGGAGGTGCCGTTACCTACCGCATCCTGTAATATTCCGAAAACAGCCACCCCTCAATGTTCACTTTACTATGGATATTGGTTAATAGATACGTGCATACGAGGCCGCTAATATCGGTAAACAATCGCGATATATCATGGTTTTCCGATCAAATATTCGCGTGCAACATATGTAGGTACGTAGGTAAGATGCCCGTGGGGCGGTCAGAGTGACCAGTAGTTCGCTTGGCTATTGGTTTTACGACACATCGACCGTTGAGTCATGCAGCGTCGCCAATCTCTCACGCCAGTTGATCACGGGCGAAAAGTAGCGACAGGTGAGACTCGAACCCACAAGCTTTCAATTGTGAGATGGGCAACTTACCCCTAGACTACTCGTCCCCCAGTGGGCAGTAGTATTGGCACCTAACGGTAGAGAAAGCAGTACGTGATATACATTTGGCATACGGCACATACATTCGCAAATATTTGCACTAAAGTTTGCTTACGAGGTTGTTTTCGGGCTAACCGACATCATCGATCAGGTACCACGCAGTTCTCGGGTGTGTTAAACGGGATCGAGTGAATAAGGCCAGATAGGTATTGGTAGGTGTATAGGATGTTGGTGGATGGTGTGTATGTAATTTAGGATGTCACAGTTACTCTGTTTCAGAAGTGCTAAATAGTAGTTCTGAGTTTTGCTGTTTTTACTGTTTCTGAGTTTCACCGTAAACGCCAAAAGGCACCAGAGCTTACCTGCACGCTGACAGATGGCAGGAATATTTGGCGGGCGTATTACTCCAAAAAGGCTGAATACTTAACGTAGCCTAACCTCACAAAGCATAACCAGGCAGGGGCGGTCGGTCCATGTAGGGCACTAAGGCAGTGCCTCACCTGAGTAGAACCAGTAGCGCAACCAGGGGGGGCAAAGGGCCATTACCCCTAATTTCTTGGGGGCTCGGAGTGGGCCACCCTACTCAGAGCCCTGGGTAGGGGCCTGCGAAGCTGATCTATGGCTCGAATCAGGGGCCCTTTGAACCAACTGAAAATCTGGGGGCCCGCTTTTATCTGGGGTCCGCCTCGAAACGGGGCCATTTTGATTCAGGGGCCCGCATTGAACCAATAGCCCGCTTAGAACCAGGGGCCCGCTTCAACCTGGGGCCCTGTCCCTCTGTGTCCCTCTGTGTCCCTCTGTGTCCCTCTGTGTCCCTCTGTGTCCCTGTGTGTCCCTCTGTGTCCCTCTGTGTCCCTCTGTGTCTCTCTGTGTCCCTGAACCAGGGGCTCTCTGGAACCAGGGGCCCGCTTCGAACACGGCCCACTTTGATCCATTAAGCTACCCTTTTTAATCTTTTTAATTCAACACTTTGATCAGCATTCAACTACCCAACATGCACCACAATTTGGGTCAAACCTGAAAAAAAACTTCTAGGTAGGCTACCTAGATGTTTATTTGGAGGGGAAAAACTTGCTTGGTTTGTGCTATTGACTAGGTACATCAATATTTGATGCCACAATTTATGCAGTGTCCCTGAAGGGCTGCTTTTCTATTCTCATGCATATTTTTCTGGCCTTTTCAGTGGTTTATTTTGCTTGCGTGAGACGAAATGTACGACCCTCAATATACCAGGAGGTGCTGAGTTTACATCAAAAGTAACGTTAAGGATTATGCTATATTACTCTACGTTTCGGCCAGGGGCCATCGTGAGGAGTGATATAAAAAAATGGCAGGGTTAACAATTGAAAACACGCTGGAAAAAAACGTGCAAAAATACACGTCAATCACAGAAAAGCATACTCATTGGTGCAGACCCTTCAAGAAACTCAAAACCAGAAATCAACTAGGTCAAGATAGAATCCTCTGAGGAAGCCCAAGCCGATGGTCCATATACATATCGACAGCACTGGATATATGTCTATATATGTGCGTGTCTATACATGGACGCACATATATAGACATATATCCAATGCAACGCGTAATACATGAAGTATACTTTATGTTTATGTAATTTTATGTGATATACCAAGACGTCGTTTGCGTGTTTAGTTGTGGCCGTAGATTACGTATGTGTGTGTGTGTGTGTGTGTGTGTGTGTGTGTGTGAGAGAGAGAGAGAGAGAGAGAGAGAGAGAGAGAGAGAGAGAGAGAGAGAGAGAGAGAGAGAGAGAGAGAGAGAGAGAGAGAGAGAGAGAGAGAGAGAGAGAGAGACAGAGACAGAGACAGAGACAGAGACAGAGACAGAGACAGAGACAGAGACAGAGACAGAGACAGAGACAGAGACAGAGACAGAGACAGAGACAGAGACAGAGACAGAGACAGAGACAGAGACAGAGACAGAGACAGAGACAGAGACAGAGACAGAGAGAGAGAGAGGGGGGAAAAGAACACTATTCTTAGCTGCCTGTTGAGGATGTAGCGCTTTAGACGTGTTGATATCTTTGACATATCGTGTGCGAGGTTGTACCGCTTGTTAGGGATCTGCTCAGATCGGCTAGCTGCTTTGTATGAGTTAAGCGCGTTGGTGGGCCGTGTGGCCGCCACTGCATGTTGTTGTTTCGCTGTTATTGGTGTACGTCTTTCTCGGATAGCCGACAGTGTGAGTTGTATGTGTAGGCGTACCGCCACGGTGGTACGGCTCGTGCTCCAAGCGCTGAGTTGATGCGTTCGAGCGTTAAAAGTTGGCCAGGTCGCTGATTCGCCCTTCAACTGCTATATTATACGCCATTTTCATTGTCGCTTCCGGCGCGAGCGACAATGCTCTTCACAACTCGACAGTTCTTCCGTGAGATTGCTTTAACCCGTCCCGTCTCGGGGAGTCTTCAACCGCCCCTCTCCCCCTCTGGTTTTTTGCGGACAGCGGACGAAGGGCGCGCGGCAGCGCGCCGAAATTTGGTATACCTTTTCCCACCTAAATTTGACATGTTGATTCAATTTTTTTTAAGGTCAGGTCACCTAGTGTCAACGAGTTGGTCAAGTGAGGTCACCTCCAAAAAGTTCAACCAATCGTCACACTTTAACGGATACAAATATTTTAATGAAACTTTCTGCGTTTGATTATCTTTACGGATGCAACAAAACGTACGAGTGTAATTTTTTTTTTTCGTTTTTGACTACATATAAATTTTGCGTATTTACCAAATTGCAGTTGAAATAGAGGATTCTGGCTAAAGTAAGCATTTTTATTAGGGTAAATTGACTTCCAACAACATTTCTCGGTCTGCTCTACCAATTGGAAAAGGACAATTGAATAAAACTTGAAAACACAAAATTTTGAAAATTAAAAATAATTGTTTCGGGGGCCAAAAAATCATAGCCCCGGTCCATTTCGCTGTCCTTTTCTCACTCCAAATACTTTTTTTTTCTCATATATCCCATAAAATTAACTCCCCAGAGTTAATTTTATCAATTAACTCCCCAGGAAAATTGTTTTGAAGGATGGGCCCGGACCCTACTCGTCGAGCGCTTTCTGATGACACCTCTTTAGTTTTCGTGCGATGCTTAGTTTGGATTTTAGAGGGGGTCTTCAACCGCCCCCACCCCCCGAGTGAGGATTTGACCGGAAAGACGGCGCGGGTTAAGTGTTATAGTTATTTATTTCCTATCGGCGCGCGACGTGTTGTTCTTTGCAAGTGCCATCAGTGCCCTATCCACAATCGAAAGTTACCCTTACCCGCTGGTAAGTACCCCGAACGACAATGGGAAAAAGTAACAACTACCATTGCCCTCTGGGTATTTACCTGCACCTTCGATGATGGATACGAGGACAGTAGTGGGTACAAATATTAAAAGCTAAAATGCGCTGAAACGTTCTGACACATTATCTTTTAAAACAAAGTAGACTAGGTTGTGGGAAGCTTTGCAAAATTTTGCAGTTTTTAATATTTTTATGAAATCGGCATCTGGTCGTAGTTATCAGGCATCCGAAGAACGCACAAAGCATCTGCAGCTGCGCTGCACGATGTTATTAGCTGTGTTTTGTGGTCTACTGGCGGCCTGTCAGAAGGAGGGATTAATTCAGAATGAGGGCTTAAGTTAGATTGAGGATTCGGTGTTAGAGGTATGCTCGGTGTTGCATGTATACATATATCATATTATTTCTCCAGGAGGAAGGGGCACGTAAAGGAAAAGTATCTTTATTTCTGTGAAGCTTTACAAACAGGGGCCCGCTCAAAAGTAAGTGCATGTTTCCCGCATACTTTTTTAAAACATGAGGGGGTCTGCTTGCGAGGGGGCCCGCTCTTCAACCCTGCCCCCTCGAAATGAAATCCTGGTTGCGCCACTGAGTAGAACTGGGAAGTATTGTATGTTACTTTCATAAACTGATGGTTTCATCCACTTGAAAATAGCAAACTTGCAAAAACTTGAAACGAATAAGCATGGGTGAGTCATAATTATGGTGAAAATTGAAGCTCATTTACATTTACATCATTTGCATCTTAGCTTCCCAACAGCTCTATCACCGATCGGCAAAGGCTAGCCTCTTTTCACACATTTCACCATATAATGAGTTTTCGTTTCATAACAAGCGCAGAGTAGGCCGGGGCCCACCAATATCGTTTGGCAATCGGTGACGTCGCATGGCCTGGACAATTGCTCAATCCTGTAGGCGCTCCAGCCAAACCTCCGTGCTTTCCATACGACATTTCCAATCTTAAAAGCCATTGAAATGTGGAAAAATCGGTTTCATTTGAAAGCTTGAAGAATTTCGTCTACGGATATGAGCCGTATTTTCCTTGACACTGGGACTTTTCGCTTGGACCCACGGTGACTGCATTTATGTGAAGCGCCGCAATAATCGCCGCGGTGCCATGGGTAGCAGCAGTATGATGAGACAGGCCAACTAAAGATCACGGCCAGGAAGGAGAAGTCTGAGCAAGTAAGAGATAACAATTGCGACATAATTCCTCCCCACTTGTTGCAGGGACGCAAACAAGGGACGTGGGGATGTTGGGGACATGCACCTCCATGGGAAGGTGGTTTTCAGGATTGCTTTCCATTTTTTACTCATATACGTCTAGACCAGGGGTGCTCTTTTTGTATATTTTTGAAGGGCCAGTGTCCCCTCAATGTTGATCTTGTTCACTAATAATTTAGACTTTTAACATGGAGTACCATTGAGCATGCACTCGATCGATGTGGGGCTTCCCATCAACTTCATGGATTTTGCACCCAAACAAGCAATAATAATAGTAACAAGAATAATAACAGTTATGTTCAAACACACACACACACACACACACACACACACTACACACACACACACACACACACATATACATATACATATACATATATATATATATATATATATATATATATATATATATATATATTTTTTTTACAGTTATGTTCAAACACACACACACACACACACACATACACACACACACACACACACATATACATATACATATACATATATATATATATATATATAGATATATAGATATATATATATATATATATATATATATATATATATATATATATATATATATATATATATATATATATATATATATATATATATATATATATATATATATGCATATATATACATATACATATAATGTAATGATTAAAACATACAAAACATGCGTGTGTGTGTGTGTATGCCAGCCATTTCGGGTTATGAAATAGACATATATGAAAACCTCAATGATATATGAACATATAATTTGATTTCCGGCCATTTTATATACGAAAACTTCTCGGCAATTTCGGAAGCATTTGAACAGGAGGGATAGGGGTGAAATCCACTGACTTCGGAACGATGGTGATTAGTTTGGCACTTTGCAGCGCCGAATTAGGTTGTTGATGCTCATCTTACTATATAATAATAATATTAAATATTATTATTTTATAATAATATTAAATATTTATTACATAAAATACGAAAGCACTGGTTGAAATCCGTCGATTTTTTTCTACCTCACCTCATTTGGGTGCCACGGACCGCCCCCGTAACCAAGCATAACCTAGCCTTCTTGAAACAATGCAGCCACCACATGCTCCTGCCATCTGCTGCCACACAGGTAAACTCTGATGCGTGTTTGGTGGGCGTTTATGAGGTCATCTCGTGGCATGACAAAAATCGTTCTGAATTGTTGGGTCTGTTCCCGTGGCTCCACCAGAAGAAACTCAGTGGAGGCTAGTTGAGGCTAGTTGAGACCTGGCCACGGGAACGACCGGTGGATAAATCAGCTGACAGCGGTCTGAATTCTGCGACAAAAAGGAAGTGTTTGGCGCGGTATCTGGCGCTATTGATCAAATTGCTCCTCAAATGTTTGTCCAGATGATCACACAATGAATATGGTATGACTTATAATACGAGTCCCAAAATTGTCTTTATTTCTAGCGATGTAGGGGCCCTCAGGAACCGTAGGGAGAACAGATGTTCCTTTTGCCTATGGGATGAACCAAGCAATCTTTCTTCCATCTCGGTTGAGCACCAGGAGTCGTCTCCCCAGTTTTGTGGTTGGTTACAGCCTACCTTCTTAATGTACAGCATATAATCTGGTGTCTGGCTACCTGGGCCCCGAGACGCTTTTCTACCCGATGCTGGCTTTTCCCCCATCCCAACTTTCTCGACCTCCTCGATCGGGCTTGAGTGCAATCTTAGTTGGCGCCGCATTGCGGCAGTTGCGGTTCGGGGATTGCGGCGGATCCCGCCGGTAAAGTAACATCTTGTCCTAAGGGCGAATGACGTATATCAAAGGCCACAAAAAGGATGCTTTGTGGTCTGCATCTGCTACTTCGATTATTGTTCATAGTTGTAATTTCATATTTGCATTGCGAAGGATGATCCTGGTATTCAGTTGACGCATGAAGATGAGATTCATATGACGAAGGACGTTGTTTACGTGTAAATATATGAAACTAGTGCGCCATGATTGAGCTCCACTGAAAAATCACAATTGGACCCTGCTCCTCGGCTGGTGGAGCTTTTGCTCCACTGGTGGAGGTTGGTGGAGGAAAAATCTCCACTGGGTTGGCCTCGGGAACGACCAGTGGAGGTTTGTGGAGGTTAGTGGAGCCACGGGAACAGACCCATAATTCAGAACGATTTTTGGCACTGAAACGGGGTACTTTTGAGGCTTGAGCTGGACTACTTGTGAACACAATCTGTCTGGTATTTGACAAGTTATCTGGCAACTTTTAGCACTTATTAAACCAAATCAGACGCATTTTAGCACTTATAAATCGGGATGCTTTGATCCGAGGAATCTATAAATTCATCCCCCTCATCAGCTTAGTCTTCAGGAAAAATGTCTCTCGGTGAATAGTCTTCACTTCGTCATTTTCGTAACTAGAGAACTAGAGAATGCGTTCGACGGCTCGAACGCCCTCAAGGAAAGGCTGTTCGACAGATACAGCGCGCCTGGTACAGCACAACCGAATATAGCAAAACGTAAACGACAAGGAGTCTGTCCCCGAATATACGGAGACTGGGGAATATTTGTGTGTTTCCTGTGATTGTTTCATCGATACCATGGGGAGGGATCCTACCTCTGAAAGAAGTGATGTGTCGGAAAACTTTGAGGAATAAAGAGGAGTCACGTTGGTTCAATTTGAGGTTTAAAAAAATAAAGAAACCTAAGTTTGTTTCATTTCCTCAAGCCAACGAGCTTGCCACTTACAGAATTGCAAGAAACTTCTGGCCTTGATTGAAGGCCTAGAGCGCTGGCCTGCACTGGTCTCCCCTGTACTGGCAACACAGGGTTCAAGGCTCTCATAAAGACATAAAGACATAAAAGATTAGTGCAACTATGAGCCACAAGGGCCCTTCTTGGTTGCACTCTGTACACTGAACCAGTTGCCCACCAAGTCTGTCAATCAGCCCTCCCTGTAATACTGAAAAGCAAGCCCTCTATTCTTATAATGATTGTCTATGCAGTTTTTAAAGATGTTCAATGTGCTGCTACTGACGATGTTTTCTGGCAGCTGGTTCCAGTGTTCCACTACTCTGTTGGTGAAGAAAGTTTGCCTTAACCTTGTTCTGCTGTGGTTAACTTTAATTTTTGAATTTATGACCTCTAATTGCATCATTTCGGTTAAATTCGAACATTTCCCCAAGGTATCCCCTCTCCAGACCATTGACAAATTTAAAGACCTCGATGAGATCTCCTCTCAGCCTTCTATATCTAAGTGAAAACATATTCAATTTCTTCAATCTTTCCTCATATGCCAGGTTGCTTATGCCATTAACCATTTTTTGTAGCCCTCTTTTGTACTCTCTCTAAAAACCAACAATCTTTTTCATAGCTAGGAGACCAAGCTTGGATGCAGTATTCCAAATGTGGCCTGACGTATGCACAGTAAAGCTTCCTGATCACTTCCTCACTTCTGTATGATACATTCCTATTTATTGCCCCAAGCATTCTCAGTGCCTTCTTCCTGGCTTCCTTGGTCTGTTCTGATGCCCCCAGTTTTGTGTTTAGAATAACACCTAAATCCTTCTCCTGTTGAGTCACTGATAGCACTTAGCCACCCATCAAGTATGGAGCCTTCATATGCTGCTTACCTACATGCATGATTTTGCACTTATCAAAGTTAAATTTAATTTGCCATTCTTCGGACCACTTCACAAGTTCGTCTAAGTCTTTTTGCAGCAAGATATGCTCATCCTGACCTGTTATTGCCCTAAAGACCTTCAAATCATCCGCAAATTTCAAAACGTTACTGCTTAGGCCACTTTCAATGTTATTTACAAATATAATGAACAGTAATGGCCCTAGTACTGACCCCTGGGGGACTCCACTAAGAACATTTTGCCATGATGACTTTGTACCATTTAGCATCACTCTTTGCTGTCTATCTGAAAGCCACAACTCTATCCATTTTAAGATGCTACCTGCAATACCATGGGACTGAAGCTGTATCATTAACCGTTTATGGGGTACCTTGTCAAAGGCCTTACTAAAGTCAAGATATGCTACATCAACCTGATTTCCCTGATCAAATTGTTCTGTGGCGAAGTTAAAAAAGTCCAAGAGGTTTGTGAGACACATCGTCCTTTTCTAAACCCCAACCCCTCTCCGCTCTCTCGCATTTAGCCCCCGGCCGGGAGTGTCAGTTGGCAGCTGGCCGATAAGGCCGGGGACGAGCTACCGGGCGACCGTGTCGGTACATTGGTGGCACGTTAAACTTTCGGTCTAAATTCTGCCGTTGAACTGGAATCCATGGATTGGGTGGTGGGGACAGGGTTCACGCAACAAGCTCTGCTAAGCAATAGAACCCTGGCTCCTCAGGCCACCCCAACAACAACTCAGAATAAATTTATGTTTTAAAAAAATATTTAAGAAAAGAAAAAAAGGTGACGTTTGTAGCTGCAAATATTTCTTGTCTGGAATGAATATGGAATTTAGCCAGAAACGTAATGTTTTTATGTTACAGATGTGTTAAACTTCTTCTTTAGCATTTCTGTGGTGTAGATAATTATATGCAATTGACTATATTTGTAGAGTGAAGATAATGATTATGTATTTCTTTGCCAAC
This sequence comes from Imbricaverruca yamaguchii, assembly GCA_034440575.1. NCBI lineage: Eukaryota > Metazoa > Arthropoda > Thecostraca > Neoverrucidae > Imbricaverruca > Imbricaverruca yamaguchii. Next base: position 262,699 of record JAOTOL010001265.1, on the reverse strand, counting down.
TGAAAAGTAATCATTTGCAGGGAAAATGTGTGGTCACATGATCTTTTTCATGTTAAAATTAGCAGAAGAATTACAAAAATTGAATTTTACCTTCATGTCCAATAATACCTTAATGTGTAAAACTTATTGCATAGACACCTTAAAGGAGAATAATACTGCTTCAAACAGCACCATTAAGGTTTTGTTTTGCAAGAGTACCATTAAGGTTTTGCATGCTAAGGGGCTAGTGTACAGCATTAAGCCAAGGTCCTGTAGGATGATGATGCCCAAGATGGTGATGGAAAGTGCATAGCACTGGGATCATATTGGACATGACATATGCAGGAAAACTTGTTCATGAATCAATATAATTTTTTTACCAGTCAGCTCAAGGCTGAAGTCAGCTGCAAAATTGTATTGGCATGTATGTTCAAGTTCAACCTTGGCCACATTCACACAATTATTTGGAAAAGGCTAACCAATGGATGTTGAATTACATGAAATGTATGGATGTCGGCTTACATAAAGCCTACAGATGTTGGATTGTGTAAGATCTATGGATTCGCTGCATGACCAATGCAGTTGACGCACCCATAAATTCCAATAAGATCTATGGATTGGGTGCAATATGGCCATAGTTGTTGACTCACCTTAAAGCCCAAATAACTAACTAGGATCTATGGATGTTGAATCACATACAATCAGCACATGTTGGATCATATGAAGGCCAAATACAACCTACACATCTTAGGTTGTGTAAGTAATCAGATTTAAAATGTCTGTAGGGTACCCATATGTCACTGGTTCTTACATCATGGAAAGCTCAAGTTGTGCTGCCATGTTTCACTTAGCACCACATGACACCACCTAGTCATCAAGTTTTGAGGCTTAATGCATATCACAGGGGCATCCAAATTAACCCTATTAGGGAAGATACCACAAGCAGAGAGGAAAATATGCTGGAACTCCATAACTAATGTGATTTCCTGTATTCTCAAGTAAGTTTTCATCTTCACAGGATAATTCCTCCACCAACTTGGATGCTTTTTTTCATACAAAAAAGGACATGGAGTGATATGGCCAATCTGATGTATAGATCACTTGTCTAAGCCCAAAGCAACATTGGTGCAGTCATGTCATGTGGGCAAGGAAAAGATGCACCTTCCTTGGGTCTGTAAAGTATTTTTTAATGTAATGCTCTAGCAAAGGAGATGTAAGTCTCAAATAGCAAACTATGGTGTCTAATGCTGTGTGTGTAGCTTGGTAGCTGCATATCTATCCTCTTGCTCTGGCTTGTCTAGGGCTACCCATTGTGACTTATACTGGTACCTTGCATTAAAGCAGCCATTATCATGTTGGTTTTGACTTCTGACCAATAAGACACTTCCACATGCAGATGTTGACCAATGTACCGATCTGACTGAAATCCTGTAGTGGCACCAGGGCCAGGGTGTGCCCAACCAAAGGTTGACGAATCTGTACCCGCACACCGGCGGATTCGTAGCATGGTGAAGCTGCAGTAGCACCATCACACTTGTAGTGTTGTGTGCTGTCAACGAGCAGATGCTGCAGAAGAGCTACAGAAGGGCTACCTGATCCGACCTCACACAGATTGCACATCGGTCATCTTTTGCAGTGTGCAGAAATACGACTGTCTACTCTATTCATGGACAAGTGGAAACTCTAGGAACGATCTTTTGTCAAGCTGAAGAAAGGCCCTTGATGTAGAGCCGGCAGAAATTCAGAATGACTGAACGGGCATACTGGGAGGATTGACGGTATAATTGTTGTCCCCGTCTCAACATACCGCTCGGTTAACGGCCATGAGTACGTCGGTGAGTGCGCTCTCCGGGCTGGAGACGGCCGGGAACGCATCCGACACGTGGCGGCGGCTGTGCGGCACGGCCCGGTTCCGACCGCTGACGGCCGACGGCGCGTTCCTGTCAGCCTGCTGCGAGGCGCTGGCCGTGGCCGTGCCGGCGGCCGTGCTGTACATTGCCGCCGCGTCGCTGGTGCTGGACGGCGCGCTGCGGCGCTCGGAGACGGTGCAGCGGCCGGCGGCGGCGCGCCGCCTACTGGCCGCCAGACTCGGCCTGTCTCTGCTGCTGGTGGCCGCCGCGCTGGCGCGTCTCGCCGTGTTCGCTGCGTTCGCGGCACGCTGGTGGGCAGCGGCGGCGCTGGCGCCCGCGCTGACCGCCGCCGCCTGGCTGTGCGCCGCGCTCGTCGCGGCCGCCGTGCGCTCGCGGCTTCCGTGCGGCACGCGCGGCCCCGCCTGGCTGCACGTGCCGACCGTGCTGCTGCTGGCCGTCAGCGGTGTCCGGCTGGCGGGCAGCGTGCTGGCGCTGCGCCGGTCGGGCGGCGCGCTGGCCGAGCCGGCGGCCGGCGCGCGCCTGCTGCTCGGCCAGCTCTGCTGCGACGGCGCGTCGGCGGCGCTGACCGCCGCCTGGCTGCTGACGATGGTGCCGACCGGCGGCGACGGCGGAGGCGGCGGCGCCAGCGAAGAGCCGCTGTTGCCGCCGCCGGCCGTGCGGCTAGGCGTCGCGGAGGATGGCGTCAGCTGGCTGTCTCGGCTCACCTTCGGCTGGGTGCAGCCGCTGATGCGGCTGGGCCGCCGCTGCCAGCTGACCGACGTCGACGACCTACACGAGCTGCCTCGCGCGCTCGGCACCGACAGCGTCGACGCCAAGTTCACCGCGACGCTGCGGCGGCACGCGGCTGCGCTCCGTCTGCCCGTCGACGGCGACGCCCCGCTGCCGGCAGCGGCGCCGCCACCGCCGCCACCGGAAGTCTCTCTCCTGCGCGTGCTGCTGCGCTGCTTCGGCGTCGAGTACCTTCTGCTAGGCGTGCTGAAGCTGGCAGCCGATATGGCGACGTTCGCCGGCCCTCTCCTGCTCAACGCCATCATCTCGTTCATCGAGCACCCCGACCAACCGATGCGGAATGGCTACACGTATGCGACGCTGATTTGTCTGGCCACTGTGGCCGGTGCCGTGTGCACCACTCAGTACGACTACCGACTGTTCAAGGTGGCGCTGAAGGTGCGCGCCGCCTTCATAGCCACTATCTACCGCAAGGTGCTGGACGTTCCACTGGCGCAGCTGTCCTCGCTCAGCTCGGGCCAGGTGATGACATATATGAGCGTCGACGCGGACCGCGTGGTGAACCTGTGCGGCAGCTTCCACGCCTTCTGGAGCCTGCCGTTCCAGTTCTGCGTGACGCTCGCCCTGCTCTACTGGCAGGTGGGCGTGTCGTTCCTGTCGGGTCTGGCGTTCGCCATCGCGCTGGTTCCCGTCAACAAATCGATCGCCAGTAAGGTGGGCCAGTACAGCAGCAGCATGCTTGAACACAAAGATCGCCGTGTGAAGCTCACCGCCGAGGCGCTGCAAGGAATTCGTACCGTCAAGTTCAGCGGCTGGGAGAACTTCTTTGCGGACGTCATTGGCGTCCCGCGCGCTGACGAGGTGAGATATCTCCGAAAGCAGAAGTACCTCGACGCGTGGTGCGTGTTTTTCTGGGCCACGACGCCCGTGATTATGTGTTTGCTGACATTCGGCATGTACGTTCTGCTGGGACACCGCCTGACGCCAGCCACCGTCTTCACGACGATCGCGCTGCTCAACATGCTGAAGGGTCCCATTAACGCGTACCCGTGGGCGCTGAACGGCCTGATCGACTCGCTGGTGTCAATCCGCCGCATAAAGCGGCTGCTGGCGCTGTCGGACATGGACCCGGACCGCTACTACTGCCGACGGGCCGACCTGCCGCCGGCCATCGCCGACTGCGTCGTCGCCGTCCAAAACGGCTTCTTCCACTGGGGCGCGGCGGCGCCGGCGGCCGGCGGCGACTCGACCGCCGCGTCCAGCCTGGAGACCACCATGTCCGATCTGGTGTACGCCGGCAACGAGCGGTCGCGGCTGAAGCTGTGGGACGTGAGCGTGGCGGTGCCGGCCGGCCAGGTGGTCGGCGTGATGGGGTCCGTCGGTAGCGGCAAGTCGAGCCTCTTCTACGCGCTGCTGGGCGAGCTGGCCAGGGAGGACGGCGTCGTGTTCCTGGCGGAGCACGAGCGCCCCATCGGCTTCGTCTCGCAGGGCGGCTGGCTGCAGCAGGCCACCGTGCGCGACAACGTGCTGTTCGGCGCCGCGTACGACGCGCGCCGCTACCGCGCCGTCATGGCCGCGTGCGCGTTGGCCGCCGACCTGCGCGCCCTGCCGGCCGGCGACCTGACGCAGGTCACGCAGAACGGCGCCAACCTGAGCGGCGGCCAGCGCGCGCGCGTGGCGTTGGCGCGCGCCGTGTACCAGCAGGCGCGCGTTTACATCCTGGACGACGTGTTCTCGTCGCTGGACCCGCGCGTCGCCGAGCACGTGATGACTGCGTGCGTGTGCGGCCTGCTGCGCGGCGCCACCGTGCTGGTCTGCTGCCACCAGCCGAATCTGCTGCGCCACACCGACTGGCTGGTGCAGATGCAGCGCGGCTGGATCAGTCGTCAGGGTGAGCAGTGTTGGTGTGTCAGCGGGCGTGTCAGCGGGCGTGTCAGGGGGCGTGTCAGCGGGCGTGTCAGCGGGCGTGTCAGGGGGCGTGTCAGCGGGCGTGTCAGCGGGTGGACCAAGTAGCGGTCTGCAGCGACGGTAATTATTGGCTACACGAAAATAGGAAGATATCTGGACATATTTTGTTCGAATTGACGAATTTCATTTATTTTGACTCGCATTTGCATCTTCAATTTGGTTTTTCCATGTAGTGAAATTAACATGACATAGTGTGAACTAGCTAGTATAAATAGGATCAGTTGGCAACTGTGAACAGTAAATACCTGATCCGAGGTGGTTTATAATTGTAACCCTCAGTTATCACATTACAATCAGCTGCTGTCCCCATTTGCAGTTATCTACCCTATTCTGCATGCGCAACCTTGCTCTGGGCACCCAAAATAACACGTTGTCCTTCGTCCCTGCTGATTCCCGTCCCTACTGCTGTCCTCTGTCCCTGCTTTTCCCCGTGCACTGACCTCCACCCCTACCGCTGACCGTCGATGCTGTTGTGTACTGTGACCGCCATGACGTTGACCCGGCGGAACCGGCCCGCCATGCAGGGACGCCGGCCGAGCTGCTGGCCGACCTGGACGACTCGGCCGCCTGCGCCATCTCGCCGGACGGCTCATCGTCGCCGGGGTCGGAGCCGGAGCCGGAGCCGGAGCCGGGCTCAGCGGCGACGGCCACCGTGCAGGAGGAGGAGCACGAGCTGGGCGCCGTCCGGCGGCGCGTCTACAGCGCCTACTACCACGCCGTCGGAAGCTGGCTGGCGCCGCTCATCCTGCTCACCGTACTGCTGATGCAGGTAGCGTCGGTCTTCAATGTAGGCGCTGTCCGTCTGACAGAGCATGTTCTGTTCACTCCACCAGGCAGGCGCTGTCTGACAGTGCGGCTGCTGTCCACTCCACCGTTCAGGCGCTGTCCGTCCGACAGTGCGTGTTCTGTCCACTTCAACATGTAGGTGCTGTCCACATATGTGTTGCAACAGTTGCTGTGCTGATTTAATTGAGTCGTTGCATGCCCGTGAGTTCGTGATTGCCACATTAATCATCGTCAATAAGCATGTCATTGTATGTTCGTGAGAGGGATAAGAAACTCATTAAAATGGTTTTTCAACACGAGATGATGCAGTGTTAAATGAAGGTATCGCCAATAGCTTTCAGCGCTGTAAACAGCGTCGTCAATGCACATGCCACACTGACCAACTCAGTATGGGAGCATGAAACTCGGGATTGTCATAGTGCGTTTCTACTAACACACTTGTTAGTAAAGATGTGTAGTTAATTTCGATGCGACATTTTTGAACCCACATCAGTGACATGGAACTCGTTTTTCGTAGAGTGGAAGGTAGCAGACAAAGACGTGAAGGACCCTCGTGATATTGCAACAATTTGACAATTGATATGAAAATGTGCGGGATAACTTGATATTGACAGAGGAACACACACTCTCCTATCAAGATTAGTGATGCTGATGCCAGTAATCGACTATGGTAAAAATTAAGAGCTACTATATTTTAGCATCGTAAAGTTTGTTGGAGACCAATTCAGGAGGGTGAAAACACCTCCCAGACGAGGTCAAAACAAGTGCCTGATAGGTATCACTTTCCGCGTAAGTTTTGGAATTGCAGGACATTGACCGACAGTGAGTCAGAGGACCACCTCTCTGTGTCGATACATATACGCAACACTCATTCACAGAATATTCTTACGCAACTATACGCGTCGCACAAGAGAGCCAATGTTCCGTCTGTATGCTTATTGAGTTGATAGAGTGATTCACGACGCACGTTATGAACATTCACGGCTAATGGCGCCTCCGACAGTGCTTTGCCGGTGGGACGCGGCATTGGTAAATGTCCCGAGTGGTTGGAATGTTGAACCCGAGCCTTTGGCACCCAGACTCAGCTCCGTAGCCACTCGGCCATCCCCGCTCTCCGTCCGTATGCTCCTGGTGCGTTGACAGCGGCGGGTGTTGCCGCTCGTCAGGCCAGCAGTAACGTCACCGACCTGTGGCTGGGCTACTTCGTGACGCGCGCTCCGGACCCGGCCAACGTCACGTGGACGACCGTGCTGGGTGTGCGCCTGCAGGCCGGCCCCGTCGATGGCGACGTCGGCGACCAGAGGGCGTTCTTCGAGGTAAGCCGTAGGCATGCTGTGAGATATGCCGTCTCACAGCTGGTGGAAAGAGTCTCGTGAAAATCCGTCCGGCCGCGTGCCTCATAGCTGGTGGTAGGGTGGCAAGAGTCTCGTGGAAGTCCGTCCGGCTGCGCTCCTCACAGCTGGTGGTAGGAATCTCGTGGAACTCCATCCGGACGGGGTTGCCTTCACGGCATAGTAACCTGACTTGTTGTTTCGAGGGGAGGGGATAAGGTTTCAGAAAACTAAGATATTTTGTTTACGTTTAATGCGCTTAATCTGCCTGCAGCCATGTTATGCGTTCGGGATGTGACTAGCGCTTTTTTCTCAAACGTACCATTTGCTATCAACGAGCACCGACACGTTTTTTCTACTACACCAATATAGCTAATACCATGGTTACGCCCACCTACGGGTGGGCGTAAACACGGACGAGAGAGAGAAACGCCTGCCTGTCCCCTCCACTTTTGGCGGCTTCGTTGTACGTGGTGGTTCATGGCATGCGGTGTTCACGTTCATGGTACATAGTTACGTACATTCCAGTTTAAAGTCAAACGAGGTCAAGCCGAATAATTAGCCAATGGGCATATATGGTCTGCCGCGATTGTTGTAGTCAATAACCAGTGATGGTTTCCGAACGTATTTGTTCTTTTCCAACTCACCTATAGGAAAGAATGTGTTTGCAATGCCGGAAGGCACCTGTCTTTGAACATGAAATTGGCGATATTTTGTGCGTCCAATATATGTCGTCGGTGACATATCTCGCATGTTAGATTTGCTTCAAGAAAGATGAGATCCATAACGAGCCATCGGGATCACAATGCCTGGCGAACCTGTAGGATTTAACACGTACATCACAGTTCTTTTACCGATCTGTGTGAAGTCGAAAAAGGCGGCATGTCTACAACTATGGGTGAAACAAATTGTAAAAGAGCATTCAAACCCTTCAGCACAATAGCGCCATATGGACGGTACCCACGATGTGAACCTTGGTTCTGCATCTAACCGCATTTGATTGTCTGAGTTATGGGCGCAATATGACCATAGCAATTGAGGCGCCCGAAAACCTGAATAACAAACAACTACGAACCTCTGTTCAATCCTTAATTAACTAAACGTGAGGTAAGATTTGCTTCCATGCGAGCCGACTACGACCGCATGCTGTACCTGTTTCATTTGTATTGATATTCATAATTTATGAAGAGCTAGATTTTGGATAGTGTGGAAAAAAATACCTGCGATATAAACCGGTATTGTATGCCATATCACATTATAGTATTGTATGCCATATCACATTATGTGATGCCATTACTTGAAATTGTGCTGCGAAATATTTTGCATTGCATCACCGTTCCTTATCGGGAGCACATATAAACGAGATACTGTTAGAAAGAAGACACAAAGCATTAGCTTGCATCAAGTAGCGGGATGCCAATACTTTTTGGGGATGGATGTCGATTGAGTGTTCAGAAAGTGGTATATTTCACCCTATTTCACGAATGGTTTATCACTCCTGCGATGTGACACCACATGCCCGCGATGTGTCGCTGTATGCCCCGCAATGTGTCGCTGTATGCCCCGCAATGTGTCGCTGTATGCCCAGCGATGTGTCGCTGTATGCCCCGCGATGTGTCGCTGTATGCCCCGCGGTGTGTCGCTGTATGCCCAGCGATGTGTCGCTGTATGCCCCGCGGTGTGTCGCTGTATGCCCAGCGATGTGTCGCTGTATGCCCCGCGATGTGTCGCTGTATGCCTCGCAATGTGTCGCTGTATGCCCCGCGATGTGTCGCTGTGTGCCCCGCAATGTGTCGCTGTATGCCCCGCAATGTGTCGCTGTATGCCTCGCAATGAGTCGCTGTATGCCCCGCAATGTGTCGCTGTATGCCTCGCAATGAGTCGCTGTATGCCCCGCGATGTGTCGCTGTATGCCCAGCGATGTGTCGCTGTATGCCCAGCGATGTGTCGCTGTATGCCCCGCAATGTGTCGCTGTATGCCTCGCAATGAGTCGCTGTATGCCCCGCGATGAGTCTCCACATGCCCCGTGATCTGGCGCTGAGTCTCCTGCGGTGTGGCGCTACATACCCGATGACGCGATGCTACATCCTTCGCCATGCCATACTACCCGCGTGGGAATTAAATGCCGCATGCTGGGCGATCTACAAAGAAAGCTTCGCCGCTCTATGCGTGTTTCTCGTGACGGGACCGGCGCGTGTGTGACCGCGTCCTGAACACGTCCGCCCTTCACGATGTCAGTATCGCTCCGCCTCCCGACAACTGTTTACAATCGGCAGGTGTATGGCGGTATTGCAGCGCTGAACATGGTGCTTGCGCTGGCCAGATCGTTCCTGTTTGCCTATGGTGGTGTCCGCGCCGCACGCACCGTTCATGATCAGCTTCTGCGGTCTGTGCTGAAGGTGAGTATCCCAGCTGTGGCCTTCGTTCAGAGGTAGTCTGTCCACTGCGGTCTGTGTTGAGGGTCAGTATCCCCACCGCGGTGTTTGTTGGAAGTCAGTGTCCCCATTGCGGTCTGTGCTGAGAGGCAGTATGTCAACTGCGGCCTGCACCGAGGGTCAGAATATCTACTGCGACCTGTGTTGAGAGACATGGGTCCAACCTCAGCCTGTACTGAAAGTCAGTATCTCCGCTGCAGTCTGCTTGAGATGCTGTATGTGCACTGTGGGTTAGTATCCCCCCTGCGGTGTGTGCTGATGCCCAGCGGGCCTATGGGGGCGACTCCTGAGATGCAGTCCGCCGCGGCTAGTACCGACGAGCGGTCTATGGTCCCCATTGTGGTCTGAATGGTTGGTTGTTTGGAGGACAATTCGATGCTCGAGTTATTTAGCGCTTAAATGTCTCCTGTTAGGGCTGCTGCAGTGGAATGATTTCCAGGTCATGATGTGGATTGATAGTATAGCACACTGTTTTAGGTACCACTTGTGAGAAAATACGTTCATTTTCTTCAAACTGGGAGTGGGGCGGGGATGGCCGAGTGGTTGAGATGTTGCTCTCTTGGTGCCAAAGGTCCCGGTTTCAACACTTGTACCACTCAGGACACTTCCCAATCTCGCGGTCCACCGGCGAAAGGGTGCGGGCGGCCCCATTAGCCGTGATCGTGCATAAATTGCGTCGTGAGACACCCAATAAACAAACGAACAATCAAATTGGGGAATACGGTGAGCCATTGGGGCGGGCGGTGCAGTGGTGACATCTGCTGGGTGCCACCCACAGGCGGAGCTGCCGTTCTTTTCGTTCAACCCGGTGGGTCGGATCATGAACCGGTTCTCGTCGGACATGTTCACCGTGGACAGTTCGCTGCCGTTCATACTGAACATCCTGCTGGCACAGCTGGCCGGCATGGCAGGTAACGCCGACACCCGGCCGCTGTCATCGTCATCTCGTCACGATAACACGTTCACAGCAGTAGCCGTCACCGTCACCGCCGTATAGTTACGATGACCACGGCATTCACATGGTCACCGTCACATGGTCGTCACTGCATGGTCAGGATATCACTTACGGTGGAAGTGGGGCGAAATCTGCACCTGCGATTTGTATAAGTATTTCCTAGAGCAAGAAGCTAAGGTGATTGCCTACCTTGAAATATTGTTTAATACAACGAAGAATTGCTCTTAAATGCTCCTGGGTTTTAGATATTGCGTGAGAAGAAGTGTACGACCTTCAATATGCGAGGAGGTGCTGAGTTTACATCAAAAGTAACGTTGGGGATTATGCTATATTACTTAACATTTCGGCCAGGGGCCATCGTCAGGAGTGACTCCTGACGATGGCCACTGGCCAGAACGTTGAGTAATATAGCATAATCTCTAACGTTACTTTTGATGTAAACTCAGCACCTCCTGGTATATTGAAGGTCATACATTTCTTCTCACGCAATGCCTTGAAATAGGTATGTAGCATGTCATTGGACAAATATTAAGAGTTGTCAATCATTTTGAAGTTTCTAGAGTATACATGTGACAGGGTATGCTTGCAGCAGGGTTTGTGATGGTGACAGGGTATGTTTGTGGCACGGTTTGTGGTGTGACAGGATATGTTTGTGGCAGGGTTTGTGATGGGGACAGGATATGTTTGTGGCACGGTTTGTGGTGTGACAAGATATGCTTGTCGCAGGGTTTGTGGTGGTGACAGTCATCAGCCTGCCGTGGGTGGCGCTTCTTTTGCTGCCGCTCGGCGTCGTTTACTACTACATTCAGGACTTCTACAGGTGCGTTTGCTCGAAGCCACCTGATTTCGTGTTGGCGACTGTGGTCTGCCGCACCTCTCGTGCCACCATCACGTTCGTCACCTTTATCATCTTCATCGCGCTGCAGCAAAGTGCCGGCAGGCTGTCATGTGGCGATCGCAGTCGCAAATTATCTGCTTTCCCCCTGCTGGTTGTGTTGCTGCAAGAACACCAGTCAGCTAATGGCGTTCGTGGTGGCACTGCTGGCTGCCCCCCCTCCCCCAGGCGGCTGTCGTGTTGTGTGCGAGTCAGGCTCGGGGGCTATCATCGGCGATGTCACCGGCACGGACCTGCCGACGTTTGGCACCCTGTTTTTGGTCCGTCTTCTCCCGGATGTGCCATCCGGGCGACCCGCATGTGATCGCCGTACCCGATGACATCCCTCCTTCCTTCCCTCACAGGAGGGTCGTTATCTGACCTCGGTACCGCTGAATGTCCCAGGATGTCATTTGTACGTCTTCTTGGCTGTGGGACTGTGTCGCCATTGCTGCATAACGCCTGTCCTCTATGACATCGTTGTTATTTGTGAATGCCGTTCGTGAGTTATTATCCCACCATTGCCTCATTTGTTCATGTGTTTCATGTGTTGTTCACATGCGCGTACATGCGTGCATACATACACACATATGCATATATATATATATATATATATATATATATATATATATATATATATATATATATGTGTATATATATATATGTATATATATATATGTATGTATGTATGTATGTATGTATGTATGTATGTATGTATGTATGTATGTATGTATGTATGTATGTATGTATGTATGGTTGTGTTCTTGCGGTCCGTGCAGAGTTCCACGTGGTCGGAGCTGACCACCGCGACATCTCGTCTACCCCAGGTACACGTCGCGTGAGCTGAAGCGGATCTCGACCGTCGCGCTATCGCCAGTGTACGTGCACTTCGTGGAGACCATGTCCGGTCTGGCTACGATACGGGCACTGCGGGGGCGAGACAGGTACGTCGGGCTGACTGGGACCGGCCAAACCGCTCAGGTACCCGGGAATGATTCATTGACTGACTGACTGACTGACTGTGTGGATGGGTGAATGACTGTGGATGAGTGAGCGAACGAGTGACTCACTGACTGACTCACTGACTGACTGGCTGTGTGGATGAGTGAATGTGGATGAGTGAGCGAGTGAGTGACTGACTGACTGACTGACTGGCTGACCGACTGACTGCCAGATGGACTGACTGACTAGATGAGACTAGTGACTGCTGGGATGACTGACTGGTGCACGGCAGAGCGTGGCTCGGTGCAAAGCGCAAAAGTACGACCTGCATTTGGTCCGGTGAAAACTCAAATGTTCCTTTGGTGATTAGAAGGCACGTGCTCTTTGGTTTCGTCGTATTGTAGGTGCATGATGAGGCGTCGAGATGACGTCAAACCAATGTGATGTGAGCCTTCGCACAGTCTTCATGATGGCATGAACATGTATATACCATTGTTAGCTGTGGTGTCCCAGACCACCGTTGGTTCGTTCCAAGTTGTTGCTGATCCGGTAGGTGTTGGTGTTGATCGTCTCATTTTTCAGTTACGTTGGCGTGTGATGCGGTCGAGACTGTTTTGTCAGGAAATGTCACGTTGTATTTGACGGTGGTGGGGGCGATTGGCCGTCACCTGATTATCACACGAGAGTCTGAGGGAGCAGGTGTGACTCGCAGTGTCGCCGTTCCGTGTGTTGGGGTGTCGCTGTAAGTGCCTTCTAAGTGTACTGTTGATGTCCGGTTATGATGTCCGTTGTTTACCAGTAGTTGCCTGCAGCTACTGAGCTCATGATGAAGGATACTCGACTGGGAACGGTGTGTAAAAGCGTGCGGCGTGAATGCACCAATAGCAGCTGTGTGAATGCTTCCGGAAGTAGTGTTTACGGCACTCACTCGCTGCGTTCAACACTTGTTGGTGTTGGGTTCCGCGAACACTTTGGTTCGGAGGTGCCGTAGATCACTCGGGGTCAATGTCCTCAAGGGCTTTGCGCGATTGTCGATGAAATTATCCAGACTACTACATCACCCAGACGAAAGTCGATGAAATTATCCAGACGTTCTTACATCACCATCTGGATGATCACTCTCAGGTGATCACCCGAAGGCGATCCTCATTCACATCGATGATAATATCATCCACATAGCAGGCGTGGAGGAAAGGCAGTGCAGGCTGACGTTCTCCATGGCTGGTTTCCCCAGCCGAGACATTCACATGTCTGTGGATGGACATGTCGGCAGTGAGCCCGTCGCTGCTCGGACTGCCTGACCGTAACACACTTCCGGTGGGCTCTCGGAGTGCGGCTTCGTTTGTGGGCACACTGAGGAGCTGTTCCGAGTGTTTCTGCCCAACTACAGTACGATGGTGCTGGGTGGCGTGCTTACACTGTTGAGGGTTATCGGGTAGTCTTGTCGATCGGAACGGTGGTGAAGAGAATGTCCACGTCCAGTGATGCCAGGGGTTCTTTTGATTCGATACCCTTGATAATGCTAAGGTATTCATCAGCTGGTTTTACACGGAATTCTACATATGTTGATGACTGGCAGTCAGTTAATTTACCTTTCGTCAGACGAAATGTTGGTCATGGCATTTACAAAATTATTGGTCTGGTGGGGATTTCCCTTTTATTGCATTTCCCTGCTCATGTCTAAGGCTGTACTTTCCAGGTTCACTGATTTTGCTGAAAAGAACGTCACTTTCTATTGCGCTAGCGACGTTGGCCTGTTCATTCTGGTTATCAGCCTATTAGTTGGGTTTCGAACAATTTCTGTGAACTTGGATGGATTCAATAGAATAGCTGCCGCGTTGTCCAAATTGGCCAGTTGATTAATAGATACGGGTTTGCACAACACATACGGCCCTTTACATATATGCAGAATAAACAAAATAAATGGCGTAGCATAAACATGTAGTAATGTAGAATAGATAGCGAATAGAGATACAATCTATAGCAGACGTCTGCAGCTGTCTTCCGGGCGGGCCGACATAGCTAGGTGTGCGGCAGGCAGATGTTAGAGATGTCTGAGCGGACTAGCGGACTCGGTTCGCCACACAGGCGTCCGCCGCCTGACTCAGGCTGGCAGCTCGGTGTGCGGCAGGCTGACAGCTCGATGTGCGGCAGGCTGACAGCTCGGTGTGCGGCAGGCTGACAGCTGCTCGGTGTGCGGCAGGCTGATGCTGGAGATGACAGAGCGGCTTGACCAGAGTCAGCGGGCGCGGTTCGCCACGCAGGCGTCCGCCTCGTGGCTCGGCTTCCGGCTGCAGATGATCGGCGTCGCCATGACGACCGGCGTCGCGCTGATCGCCGTGTTGAAGCATCACGTGGGCGTCCAGGTGCACGCAGGTTGGTACCCGAGACTCACCCGGCTGGCAGTCAGACGCACCAGACTGGTGCCCGCAACCCATCTCGAGGCTGTGAGGTTACAGTGCTCAGCTGTTTGCACCCGGCCCTTGTGCCTATGTTGCCGGTGAAGAGTGAAGGCACAGGACGCATGGCTATGTCTGTTTTGTTTTGGTTGGTAGCGGTGTCTGTTCTGCACATTGTCAGTGTTTTACGGGCTATAGCTACATGCTGTAGGTGACACCTGTGTATTGTATGTGGCAGGGGTGTGCTCTGGGTGACAGCTATATGCTGTATGTGGCAGCTATGTACTATATGTGACAGGAATGTGCTTTGGCGACAGCTATATGTTGCTATGTGATGGTGGCAGCTGTGGTGCGCTGTTACGGTGGCACCTGCATACTGTAGGTGACAGGGGTGTGCTCTAGGTGACAGCTACATGTTGTAGGTGGCAGCTGTGTACTGTAGGTGACAGGGGTGTGCTCTAGGTGACAGCTACATGTTGTAGGTGGCAGCTGTGTACTGTAGGTGACAGGGACGTGCTCTAGGTGACAGCTACATGTTGTAGGTGGCAGCTGTGTACTGTAGGTGACAGGGACGTGCTCTAGGTGACAGCTACATGTTGTAGGTGGCAGCTGTGTACTGTAGGTGACAGGGGTGTGCTCTAGGTGACAGCTACATGTTGTAGGTGGCAGCTGTGTACTGTAGGTGACAGGGGTGTGCTCTAGGTGACAGCTACATGTTGTAGGTGGCAGCTGTGTACTGTAGGTGACAGGGACGTGCTCTAGGTGACAGCTACATGTTGTAGGTGGCAGCTGTGTACTGTAGGTGACAGGGACGTGCTCTAGGTGACAGCTACATGTTGTAGGTGGCAGCTGTATACTGTAGGTGACAGGGACGTGCTCTAGGTGACAGCTACATGTTGTAGGTGGCAGCTGTGTACTGTAGGTGACAGGGGTGTGCTCTAGGTGACAGCTACATGTTGTAGGTGGCACCTGCATACTGTAGGTGACAGGGACGTGCTCTAGGTGACAGCTACATGTTGTAGGTGGCAGCTGTGTACTGTATGTGACAGGGGTGTCCTCTGGGTGACAGGTACATGTTGTAGGTGGCAGCTGTGTACTGTATGTGACAGGGGTGTCCTCTGGGTGACAGGTACATGTTGTAGGTGGTAGCTGTGTACTTTATGTGACGTGGGTTTCCTCTGGGTGAAAGCTGTATGCTGTAGGTGGCAGCTGTGTACTGCAGGTGGCAGTGGTGTGCTCTGCGTGACAGCTATATTCTGTAGGTGGCAGGTTTATATTGTGTATGACAGTGGGTGTATTCTAAGCCACAGTAAATGGTCGAGGATATTATCAATGTTTGCTCCGGGTAGCAGCAGTATCGGTTTTTAGTGGCAATGGTTCTTGATCTTAGTGATACTAGCGTCTCAGCTGAATAATGCTGGTGTCTTTTCTGAACAATACTGGTGTCTGATCTGAATAATACTAGTGTCTGATCGGAATAATACTGGTGTTTGATCTTAATAATACTCGTGTCCGATCTGGATAATATCCAAGCTGTGTCGTGGGCGGTCTGTGCCCATAGGTTTTATTGTGTTTATTGGCCGATCAGTTGATGGTCTGGATACGTTTTTCACAATTTACTGATAGGCACTTGCGAACATTTCGCTTCTTGAATATGAAAAGGGCATCGACTTTGTTTTTCTGTGAATATTTTATCTCGATTCATGAGCGAGGATTGGGATCCGCATTTTCCACTTGATATCTCCAAAACTCACCGTCCGATATACTCACAAGATTGCAGAATCGAATTCGTCAGGACGAAATATATCATGTGTGTTTCCAAGCTTACGAAGTTTGGAAGTCTCGATACCAGGACAAAATGTAGTGATTTCATTTTTCTTCACTAGAATCTTTAAGAGTGTTCATGATATTGGCATAGATATGTGGTTAATCCTTTTTCATCGTCAGTTTCACCAAGTGCGGATGAAAACATAGATTTGAGATGTTAGGAATGACGAATTGGATATTTGTTTTTCGCGTTGTCCACGAACCTTCCATGTTTTAGAATTACAGTGACGGATCCAGAATGCTGGTTTTCAACTGGTTTAGGGACCCCGTGCGTACCCCCTCCCCCACCCCCACACACAAAAAGAAGAATAAGAATACCGGTAAGGGATTGTGCATTCGGATTGTCACAGGCAATGCGACAATCAATTTTCCATATATAAGCGGTGGGTTTACGGCAGATAAATCAGGCCATTCCACTCTTATCCTTTCCGACTAGGCCATTCCACTCAACTGTGCATTTTGCATGTGTGAGCAATTTGCTCTTGGAATTAATGTGGGATGTAATTGACCTTTAGAAATAATTTAATCGTTGGGGCATGCAAATTCAAAGGGGTAAAGCTGAACGGAATGCCCCGGTAGTCACCTTTTCCAATTCTGTTTTAGACGAAGATCAGACAGCCGTAAAACCTGGGACGTGCGCGTTGTGCAATGCCATTTACCGTAATTGTGGCCCACATATACACGTGTAGCCCCATTTTCCAACACCGTGTTATACACATGGTTGAATCTGTTCCATTGTTGGAGGTGTTGGTTCTGCTCCCCATAGGACAACCAAATCCTGACAGAACCCCACCGTGCTCGCCGTCCGCAGCCGTGACGTGGTGGTCTCCCTACGCTCAGACACCAGTGTGTTTGGGCGCTAAATGACCAATGCACTCGATGCGCCCTAAAACACAAAAAACTAACTGACACCGGTGTGTGCACCCAGGTCTGGTCGGCCTGGCCATCTCCTGCGCACTCAGCATGACCAGCTGCCTCAGCGGACTGGTGGGCGCCTTCACTGAAACAGGTCAGCGGGAAAATCGGTGGCGTACTCATCTCACTGGCGTCTTCACAGCTCATGGAAGTAAACGTATTTGAAATTATTCACCACTTTGGTGCGAGCAAGTCTACCTGAACATGGTAATTTTTCATGGAAGCAGATGCATAGCAATTAGCGTTATATGCATGGTATATACAGTATATATTTATAGCACATGTAGTTCATGTATGGTATATATAATGACATATGGTATATAATGGTATGTATGGTCTACATAATGGAACGTATGCAATATCTAATGTAAGATATGCAGTATATCCTAGTATATATGTATATATATATATTTATATACAGTATGGCTTGGTATCGATAGATGGCGTTGGCTATGTTCGGCAGTATGTAGTAGAAACCATTTTCTCCTCGGAAGGGAGATGGTGCGCATTGAGGAAGATACACTGCACCATGTTTGCAATGCAGATGTATTTCATACAGCAGCTGTACAGGATAATGAGTGGATGTTGCACTATCGACGTGCTTCTGTGACTCAGCAAACTTATGTAAACCTCCACTAGCCACTCCCCTAGTTCGTTAGTGTTTGTCTGGAAATTGGAACTTACACCAAGCTACACTCGACAAAAATGAATCCGTGTTGTATAACTTGCATCGATGGGCATGACGCATAGGCGACATTTCTGCAAATCAGTCTCGGTGCTGGACTACAGTTGTGTTTTTTATTGCTACCACCAGGTGGTGGTGCCATCGCCACCCTGATCTGTGGTGATTCTCAGAGATGGAGATGGTGCACGAGGAATGTGTCGATCAGAACATGTGTTGTGGCCGACAGAAAAGGGCGTGGTGTATGTGGAGCAGATCCACCAGTATATCTGTTGTGAACCACAGAAGGAGGTGGCGCGTGACGGACGGATCCACCATTATATCTGCTCTGATACTCAGAGAAGGAGATGGTGAGCATGGAGCGGATCCAGCACTACGTGACGGCGGCAGGCGCGGAGGAAGAGGTGCCCACGGAGCTGCCGCCGCCAGACTGGCCGGAGCGTGGCACCGTCACCTTCCTGGACGTCTCGCTGCGCTATAGGTAAGTGCGGCCCCCCACCCAGTGCCTCTTCGCTCTGCCACCGCCACCCGTTGGCGTAGCCCAGGCTGCGGCCCACACGCGGTGTCACTTCGCTCGGCGTGACGCCTTGCTACACGCCGTAACGACGTGACGACACCACGCCCTGTGTCGTGACGCTCTGCTACAGGCCGTGACGATGTGGCACAGCCATGTATCGTGGCGCCCTGCTACACGCCGTGACGATGTGATACCGCCCTGTGTCGTGACGCCCTGCTACACGCCGTGACGATGTGACGACACCACGCGCTGTGTCGCGACGCCCTGCTACACGCCGTGACGATGTGACGACACCACGCGCTGTATCGTGACGCCCTGCTACACGCCGTGCTGATGTGACGACACCATGCGCTGTGTCGCGACGCCCTGCTACACGCCGTGCTGATGTGACGACACCACGTCATGTGTCGTGACGCCCTGCTACACGCCGTGCTGATGTGATGACACCACGCGCTGTGTCGCGACGCCCTGCTACAGGCCGTGACGATGTGACGACACCACGCGCTGTGTCGCGACGCCCTGCTACACGCCGTGACGATGTGACGACACCACGCGCTGTATCGTGACGCCCTGCTACACGCCGTGCTGATGTGACGACACCATGCGCTGTGTCGCGACGCCCTGCTACACGCCGTGCTGATGTGACGACACCACGCGCTGTGTCGCGACGCCCTGCTACAGGCCGTGACGATGTGATGACACCACGCGCTGTGTCGCGACGCCCTGCTACACGCCGTGCTGATGTGACGACACCACGCGCTGTGTCGCGACGCCCTGCTACACGCCGTGCTGATGTGACGACACCACGCGCTGTGTCGCGACGCCCTGCTACACGCCGTGACGATGTGACGACACCACGCGCTGTATCGTGACGCCCTGCTACACGCCGTGCTGATGTGATGACACCACGCGCTGTGTCGCGACGCCCTGCTACAGGCCGTGCTGATGTGATGACACCACGCGCTGTGTCACGACGCCCTGCTACACGCCGTGCTGATGTGACCACGTACCGGCCGGCAGCGGGTCCGTTCGGCCGGCGCTCTCGCTGGTCTCGTTCTCAGTGGGGCCCGGCCAGAGTCTGGGCGTGGTCGGGCGCACCGGCTCGGGGAAGTCGTCGCTGCTGGCGGCGCTGCTGCGCATGCACCCCGTTTGCGGCGGCACCATCCTGCTAGACGAGCTCGACGTCGAGCACGTGAGCCTGGAGCGACTCAGGTGAGGGGTGGTGGATCGGTGCCGTCCCAACTCCACCACTGGGCTGGCTGTTTCAGTCAGCCTGGAGGAATCAGACAAGGGACAGAGCCGCTCCATCCCACCCTACTCCACCCACCGCCACCCCACCTTACTCTGCCCACCGACACTTCACCCTACTCCGCCTACCGACACTTCACCCTACTCCACCCACCGACACTTAACCCTACTCCACCCACCGACACTTCACCCCACTCCACCCACCAACACTTCATCCCACTCCGCCCACCGACACTTAACCCTACTCCGCCCACCGACACTTCACCCTACTCCACCCACCGACACTTCACCCCACTCCACCCACCGACACTTCGCCATGCTCCACCCACCGACACTTCATCCTACTCCGCCCACCGACACTTCGCCATGCTCCACTATTTCTGAAGTTCAGAATTTGTCAAGCAATTTGATTGCCGTTTGCTTTCATTACATAATTGTGCACTTCATCATACTTAGGTCTGTGGGGTGACAATTCTTACCCTGCTGTCACATATACAATGCTGCGCATCGCTTACGTTCATCTTGAAACTTTCTTGTAGTCGTGCTGGTGGTGCGGGAAGCGCTTACCGTCAAAACAAGTTTCCCCCAATTTACATTTATTATCACCGCCTGCCATCCGGGCCGCTATTGACAACTGTACCGTGCGTGGCATACCAAGTCGTGTACGCAGGCCACGCGCGACTGTACATCACACCACATCTCGAGCCGGCACACGCATGCCTTTCGTGATTGGCTGTTCCGTTGAGCGGCTAGCGCTAAGCGAGTTTTGTTAAGTCTGGCTGCGCTAGCTGGTTGCCGAGCAGGATTTCGAACGCATGCGGCACGTTCCGACCGACACGTCCGCAGGGTGTGTGGACGTGCTGTGCCGCTGACCCGGCGCGTGGCCGCAGGTGGGGTGTGTCGGTGATCCCGCAGCAGTCGTTCCTGTACAGCCCCAGGGTGTGTGGACGTGCTGTGCCGCTGACCCGGCGCGTGGCCGCAGGTGGGGTGTGTCGGTGATCCCGCAGCAGTCGTTCCTGTACAGCCCCAGGATGTGTGGACGTGCTGTGCCGCTGACCCGGCGCGTGGCCGCAGGTGGGGTGTGTCGGTGATCCCGCAGCAGCCGTTCCTGTACAGCCCCAGGGTGTGTGGACGTGCTGTGCCGCTGACCTGGCGCGTGGCCGCAGGTGGGGTGTGTCGGTGATCCCGCAGCAGTCGTTCCTGTACAGCGGCACCGTGCGGCAGAACCTGGACCCGAGCGGCCGCAGCTCCGACACCGTCCTCTGGGCGGCGCTCAGCGAATGTCACCTCAGGTCAGGGGCGCCCGGGTCGGGTCACGTCGGGTCACACTCTCACCGCAGGTCGGTCAGTCTCGCCCACGGTCAGCACCACCTCGGGCAATGACCTCACCTGTAATCGCGCTTTCACCTCGGGTCGGTGTAGCTTCAGATTATGCACTTGGCTGAGGCCAGTGCCACATTAGGGCAGGGCCACCCCATGACAACGCCCGTCAGCAGACACCTTGTAGTCACTCGTCGGTCGTGCTGCCACCCACCTAGGGCTGCCAATTCGCCAGTGCCAAAGTATTAAATAAATTAAGTGGAAACCAGTGTCTAATGTGGTGTTGTGGTGCTGAGCCTCCTGGAACATAGTTTTGATGTTCTGAATTTGTTATTGTGAAATATTGTAGCAACATTGAGCTGGAAGCGTTCATCTAAATTCCACCACATTCGAGTTTGAAAGTTATGAAATTGGCGACATCTGCTTCATGCATATATCATGGCATTAATCCACATCAGACACCGACTCGTGTTCACCTCACGGACGGATGCAGGAGAAGGGCATTGCGTAGCGTGTACCTGTAATGGGTAAATAGCGCTCCTCTCACCGAGAAAGGTGCCATTCAGGGAAGACTCGAGTGCACCCCCTTCCCCTGCTCAGCGGATTTTTTTTAAATAGCCAAAACCGCTCCTCACAGGAGTTGTCCCTTCAGTATGCTCTAACTAATCCCCCCCCCCCAGTTTTCTCCAGCTCAACGAATTTCAGCTGAATGTATCTCCCGCCCTCAGGGATCATGTGCGTATCTCCCAAATGAAATTTCCTGAATCCGCTCCTGGTCCCGCTCATGCTATGTTCTGACCCCCTACCTGGTCAGACGCACTCTGGCAGTTGTCCCACGATGTCTGCACAGCCAACAGGTTTGTCATTGCTCATTCAGTTTGATCGTTTCATCGACGCCATTTCGTTTCTTTGTAACCCGAGTGTGTCGGTCCGTTTTGCTTGAATGGGCGCTGTCTGGCGGCCAATGTGATCATGTATCAGTGTTGGATTTTCACGTCTCGGTCTTGGATTCGGAGTATATAATTTTTTGGCTTGCCAAAGTATGGAGTGTATAATCTTGAGAAGCACTATGTTATGAGGTGTATAATTTCCCAGTTTGCCAAATTATGGGGTGTATGTTGAAGCACCAAGTAACGGAGTGTATACATTTTATATATAACGAAGTGTATACATTTGGAAAAATGCAGTGATGTTTCCTGGAATGAAGAATAAAAACCCAGGGGCCTCGGTAGCTTAGATGGTGGAGCGTGGGACTCGAATCTCGCGGCCGGCGGCATTTGCAGAGTCCACCCACGACCAATCGGTGTGATATAGGGTGGCGACGCTATACAACCTTGCGGTTGAATGCGTCGTAAAATAACCCGATAATTCTTCTTCCTCAAAAATAAAACGCCTTCAAGTCATTTGTTAGGCTCTTATCCTAGTGTCTCACAGACAACCGGATGGGGTCCACCACACATCGTCGTCTGAAGTCATCCACGTTACGTGAATGACTTATAAGGCAACTTCCTGAGCATTGGTAGAGAAAATGATCACAAAAGTATAATTAATCGATGTCAACCAAGTTTATGTCAATACCTGCCACTCTTAGCATAGGTACCAACACCGCACAACTAATACAAATTAACAACATACCTCGAGAGCAGGACGTTCGTGCACTGCTGGGTCTAAAATGAGAGGGTCTAAAATGTTACTTCGGGATATTGGTTTCGGAATATATAATGGTTTAAGGAAAGTTATACTAAAACAGTCCGTCTAAAATGTTTTATTCTCTCCACGATGAATTTTTTTTTTTCAAATGAGAAAGCTGAAAAAAAAATATTGAAGTCAATTCTTATTAATATTAAATGTATTTCAATGCGCTTTTCGGTTCATGTCTGGAATGTTTAATGGAAGCAAGGAATACCTTGGAAGGATGAAAAGCGACTAGACGGGCGGGCAAATTGCCGCTGTAAAATAGACTATCGTCACGGACGAGCGTAAATTAGCGTCTCTTTTCGCACCATGATTGCTATGAAATACCAAAAAATGAAAATAAGTTAGAGAAAACTGCCAAGAGAATTACAGGGAACTTTTTTCTCAATTAATAATAATCAGGATTGTGGGAAGAAATTAATAATTGGATCAGAATGAGGCTTATAAGAGTGTAGAGGATTAGGTCAACACACGTAAATCTGAATTTGTCCGGAGTGGGGAAACCTCGCGGTTGGAGTGGCATGAATACAACTATTCCCGCTTGTTGATGAAATTCGGAAACAATATAAGTCATGAAATCGAAAGAAGGTGAAATTTCTGGTTCTATGGATCTTCATTTTGGAGCAAAGTGTTAGCAGGTTTTAGGAACGTTTTGGTACCATTCAGGCAATTTTCATGGTGAAAATCCTTCCGATATCTTTTATGTATATCGCTCATGGCTGCTTAATAATATAAATATGAACGGTTTTATCCATCCCAATTGATGCAGAACATATCATTCTCCAAGGAACCAAGAAGAAATGCATTATCCACGGCTTTTCGTGGCAATGGTTCAAATAGCTCCGGCCGGAGTGGGAGATGGAGAGCGGTGAAATCATTGAATCCAAGAACGGACCTTCCTACGCGGTCGGGCTGGTGAAGGTGAATTCCTATATTTGGTTAGCGGAGCGTAGTTATTTTTGTATTCAACGAAGGATTTTCTTTAAAGCTCTTCGCTGCTATCCGGATGGAATTGACTGCGTGTTTGGCTCGAAGTATGAGAGTTTGTATTATCTGACTACTTACCTATATCAAATATCTTCGCGGTAATTCGAGTTATTGATTTGGGTAAAACAAAGCTGTAAGCTTGTGTTGTGTGACGGGATATCTTCAGATAATACAAGGAGTAGGACATGATAATATTAATTCCTGCGATGTTTGCCGACAAGCGTAGTAATGAACAAAACTGATTGCTTTGCTTTTTTCTGGAAAATCTTGTTTTCACTTACCACATTTTGAAGCGTGAATGTTTTTCTTTCAAAATGGGGGCTGGGCCTCTTCAGTGTACATTGACTGCAGATATTATAGATATGCATGCATTCAAGCATTATTTGTGCATTCATGCGATGTTCAGGGAATTGTTAGCTGCATCCTGTTCCCATTCTCCATTGAATACCATTATACTTTTAACTTTTCTGGTCTCTGACTTACTGAAGGGACAAATTTGCAGTTTAAGGTGATTTGATTTCTTGAAATTTATTTGTCATGCAATGATTATGAATGTGTTCATAATGTAGGTACTTAAATGATGTGACCGCACATTTTTTTTGGCAAGTGCAGTTGCGTAGCAAAATGACGCCAAAAAAGTGGCTCGGGTTTGGTTTGGAAATATACCATGAAATGTAATGTTAAAAATGAAGAAAAAAGCTGCAGCCGAACTGGATGCAAGAAAGCCTTTTTTAATACAAATTTTCTAAGCAATTTTTCCTTTAAAAATGTAAAAGTAAATGGCCTAGTCTAAACAAACAGCCTATGCTAGCCCGAGTGTTTTTAAAATACAAAAGCTTTTTATAATCCTGAATGATTCTGAAAGGAATTTGATAAATGGATAGCTTACAAACAAAAATAACATAACATAACTTAGTCAAACCTAATACCTTTGTATGCTTCATGGAGGAAAAATGTGTGTAAAACATGTGTGGAAAAGTAATAGCGCCCATGAAAATTCCTATGCTGTAGCAAAACATGGCTCATATCCACAAGTATTTTGGGGATTTGGGGGAAGTGCTACACTTTGTGGCTTACCAGTTGTGTGGATGCCACTCTAGCTCTTGGTGTTCTTCCATACATTCTTCTGGGCACATCTGGACTCTGTTCTGAGGTTTGTCCACAAATGGAGAGCATACACATGAATGCATTGGTGGCTGTTTATTAATTCACCTGCACCTCACCAGAAATCACACATGCACAAATGGAATGTTCTGGAATGATATGGAAGATGGAATGTTGTGAAATATGGAATGTTCAGTGGCATTAAGATCATATTCAGACTGCAGTGATCCATATTTTGCCATCCATTTACATCTGTTGTACTTGTGCATGGTAGCAAACTGATATTATTCCAATCTGGCTGGCATCTCATTTTCGGCTCCGCTCCTGCCTCCTCTTGGAATGTGCCTACAGATGACCTGAAATAACAAATGTTTATTATCCTCAATTATACTGGAAACTTTATGTGGTAGGGGACCCAGTATGACTGAATCTTCCTCTCCACCCAAGTTATCACTATTGTATAATGGCATCTAGCTGTCTTGCTAGTTAAGTATGCCTTCATCCAGCAATGCAAAGAGTGTATTTTTTTCCGGAGTGTATAATTCTTTGGATTGTAAAAGTTCCAAAAAGGGCCACTTTTCCAACGCTGTCATGTATCCTTGAGCAAAAATCCACGAGCATTTGGCTCGGTTGAGTGTGGATCCACACTCAGGTTCAAGGTGGACCTGTTGGCGTCCTCTAATTGGTGATATGTCAGTGGTAAGCTCCGAAGTCGGTCGCGGTTAACCGTTTATTATCTTGCGAAGCGGCGCCTGGCTGTACCCCACTGACTCACTACTGGCCGCTGCAGGTCTCACCGACCTGCTATTGGTTGTATATCCAGCATGATGATTGGCCATATGGAGGTCTCACAGACCTGCTATTGGTTGTATATCCAACCCACTGGCCACTGATTGGCTGTATGTCGGATCCGCGGACCGGTTTCGGCTGCAACCCCCTCCCCCTCCCCTCCCCTCCCCCCCCTCCCCTCTCTCCTCTCCCAACAGGTCGATAGATTACCTTCACGAGTGTAGCTGCGGAAATTCTGGTGATCATGACCTCGGGATCGCCGCGCTGGTCACGTGGCCGGCGTCCGCCCCTGACCGGCCGTATTGCCACAGGCCGGTGATCAGCTCGCTGGACATGGAGTTAAGTGAGCAGGGCCGGCAGCTGTCGCAGGGCCAGCGCCAGCTGATGTGTGTGGCGCGCGCTCTGCTGAGACAGTCGCAGGTGGTGTGTCTGGACGAGGCCACAGCCAACCTGGACCCGGACACCGACCGGCTCATACAGGTGAGGTCCGGACAATGCCTCAGATCCGCTCACGGACCCCAGATCCGGACACAGACCGGCTCATACAAGTGAGGTCCGGACAATTCCTCAGATCCGCTCACGGACCCCAGATCCGGACACCGACCGGCTCATACAGGTGAGGTACACATGGTTCTCAGGGTACACATGGTTGCGTGCAACCTTGACCCGGCGTCAGCTGCCTTGCTGCTTTCTCGTGCCAGTTTACGGTGTGCAATATTACCGCGCAATGCTACTACCTGACCGAAAGGAAGCTGTGTTTTGCGACCACGTTTCCGTTCGCTGGCGTATGTCGCGACACGAGCAGAGCACGACCGGATCCGATACTGCAACCGCCACCGCTCTCGCGCGTGTTCCCAGACGACCGTGCAGGACAGCTTCCGCACCAAGACGGTGATCAGCATCGGTCACCGACTGTCAGCGGTGCGCTGGTGCGACCGGGTGATGGTGCTGTCGGCCGGCGAGGTGGTGGAGCTGGCGCCGCCGCACCTGCTGCTGGCCGACCCCAGCTCCGCCTTCAGCGGCCTCTTCCGGCGGCAGGAGTCGGCCGCCGCGTCACAGCACACCGTCTGAGCCGGCCGCCTGAGCCGTCCGCTGAGCCGGCCGCTGAGCCGGCCGCCTGAGCCGGCCGCTGAGCCGGCCGCTGAGCCGGCCGCCTGAGCCGGCCACCTGAGCCGGCCGCTGAGCCGGCCGCTGAGCCGGCCGCCTGAGCCGGCCGCCTGAGCCGGCCGCCTGAGCCGGCCACCTGAGCCGGCCACCTGAGCCGGCCGCCTGAGCCGGCCGCTGAGCCGGCCACCTGAGCCGGCCGCCTGAGCCGGCCGCTGAGCCGGCCGCCTGAGCCGGCCGCCTGAGCCGGCCGCCTGAGCCGGCCGCTGAGCCGGCCGCCTGAGCCGGCCGCCTGAGCCGGCCGCCTGAGCCGGCCGCCTGAGCCGGCCACCTGAGCCGGCCGCCTGAGCCGGCCGCCTGAGCCGGCCGCCTGAGCCGGCCACCTGAGCCGGCCACCTGAGCCGGCCGCTGAGCCGGCCGCTGAGCCGGCCGCCTGAGCCGGCCGCTGAGCCGGCCGCTGAGCCGGCCGCTGAGCCGGCCGCTGAGCCGGCCGCTGAGCCGACTCGTCGCGGCCCGCTCTGGTGCAGCCGGCGCTGCCAGCTCTGCCGCATTCCGTTCGCGGATTCCGCCGACTCTCTGGTCGTGTGTGGTTCTTTGTGCGTGCGTCACGAAATCGGCGCCAAGATTTAGTGAATTCCACGATGAACGCCCGGGCTGTAGCAAGCTGCCCATTCTTTGGCATGTGTGGTTTGGTGTATGACTTTACTGGCGACATGCTCATGCTGATGCAATGATGCTACATATATGTATATATGTATATATATATATATATATATATATATAATATGTATAATATTTATATAATATATATAATATTTATATAATATTTATATAATATATATAATATTTATATAATATTTATATAATATATATAATATTTATATAATATTTATCTAATATATATATATATATATATATATATATATATATATATATATATATATATATATATATATATATAATATATATAATATATATTACCTACATTACATCAGCACGAGTGCGCCGCCAGGGAAGACTAAGGTGTAGGATGGAATATTCGAGTATCAATTTGCATATATTTTATGTAATGTTCTTATCAAATGTTCTTATCAAATGTAATGTAATGTTCTTAAGTGCAATGTTCTTATCAAAGTATTGCATCTCGTGTCAACACGTGATGCTCTGTTGTTTGTTTGAGGCTGTTCGCGGCATGGCTTAATCGTACCACTGACTGTTGACGACTTTTCGTTTGAACTTGCGGTCATAAGTCCTTTTCATCGAGTTTATGAGTCAGCACCAACATGCTGAATTACTTATGAACATCCGATAGTATAACGAGGTGTATCAACTGAATGCGTGGCGTATGCGCGATCATTATTTCGTCACAAACGGTAGTGTAGCGACTTGGTTGTGAATATGGCTTGGGAAAGTTTATTTTCCCAAGTGTGCTTTCAAAAGTTATCTGTTTCTGCGTTTACCCTTAGGTAGCGATTTAGTTCAAGTCGGAGCCTAAGTCAAATCTGAGCTAGTGGTATATCCAAATCCGGAGATCGCTTTGGAGCCGAGTTCCTCACGGACATCGATGGGCACATATTTTTTGTGGACACCGATGGTGCAGGGTGGAAAGGCATCGGTGTCACAGGAAGTACGATTTACGGCGTTCATATTTGTTCGTCCAAAAGATGAGCTGCGACCATTTTAGTAGAGTTGCTAATAGTATGTTTTTTTCCGTTACCAAGACACTGTAGAATGCCTTTCACATCTGTTGGTTTCCAGCTTGTGCTTGGAGCTCCTCTTCAGGCGTGTTAGTTGGAGTTGGAAGCCAACTTAGTGACAGTCTATCTGCCGGAGCCATAGCTCTGCCGGAGCCATAGCTCTGCCGGAGCCATAGCTCTGCCGGAGCCATACCTCTGGCGGAGCCATAACGCTGCCGTCTAGGCACCACTTCTGCCGGCACCCGCGCTCGGCTGTCTGCAGCCGTTGGTGCAGTGGTGACGCGTCTGACCACGCTCGGCTGTCTGCAGACGTTGGTGCAGTGGTGACGCGTGACCACGCTCGGCTGTCTGCAGCCGTTGGTGCAGTGGTGACGCGTGACCACGCTCGGCTGTCTGCAGCCGTTGGTGCAGTGGTGACGCGTGACCACGCTCGGCTGTCTGCAGCCGTTGGTGCAGTGGTGACGCGTGACCACGCTCGGCTGTCTGCAGACGTTGGTGCAGTGGTGACGCGTGACCACGCTCGGCTGTCTGCAGCCGTTGGTGCAGTGGTGACGCGTGACTACGCTCGCTCGTCAGCGGTGACAATACGGTGTGTTCAGGTCTTCGCCAGACGTCTAAAGCTAGATCGGTGCTTCGTGAGGACGAGATGTACACGGGCTGTCGCGCGTGGTCGTGTACGGGTGCAGATGCTCACCTGTCAGTCACTTGCTGGTTGTCCGTGTCACGGTCCGGCGAACTGTGATGAGCACTCGCTTCAAGCTTATGTAAACAGCAACGATCTCCCTTTTCCTCGTGTGTTCTGACGTCAGGAATGAAGCGAAATACATGGACATTAGCTTTAAAAAAATGGTGTTTGCCTTGAAAGCTGCAATACACAGTCGTGTATCGCCGACCTGCGGATGGCTCGGTTCGGGGCGAGGGTGGCTGAGTGGTTAGTGTGTGCAGCTCTGGATATCAAGGTCCCGGGTTCGACACTCCGACAACTCGGGACATTTCCCAATCTCGCGGCCCACCGGCGAAACAGTAGACTGTGCCGTTGGCCGTGATCGTCCATAAGTTTGGTCGAAAACCACCCAATAAACAAACAAGGATTACTCTGAATTTCGTGTTCAGTGTCGTGCAAATCCCAACAGTTCTTGTTTGATCTGATTTCTCTTCCTATGGGGATATGCATCTTGCCCTCTTGGCCGCGCCTCGACCTGGAGGTGATGGTCGACCAAGAAGAGATGGCTGAATCGAATCAATTCATTGTTACAATACGCACACTTGGTGGTCGTCACACGGCGGGGATATGTCACGCACAAATTGAATCGGAGCCCCTGTCAAGTGCAGCGGACCCAGGTAGCTTGTGCCGGGCCGAAAAAAATCCTGTTTGGAGCCCCGACAATGGGTGTAACTTTATATATATATGGGGTGTCAGGTGCCACCCCATCCATGAAAAATGCCCCCCCCCCCCATTCGATCCCCCATGACGGCAGGCGTTGTACCAACATAGGAGCTTTAATGTGCCTGGTGACATACCGTGCCGGACGGCAATGCTGTCGGCTTTCACGCTGCCATTTGCTATGAAGGGAAAATATCCATGCTACTGCGAATTGGCAGCAATTTGGCAGCGTGGTTGCGAAATCCGGCTAGTTTCCCCTCCGTATGTCGTAACCCGTAGTATGTCCTGCCCATGAATTAGTTATTTTTTTTCGTAATGGCAATTGCATTGCTTTACATGCATTACAACATAAATATTGAGTCAAATGGTTTGCAATAATAATTTGATCACGTCCGGAGGTGAATATGAAAACGATTATTTAACTTTCTAGAAAGTGAAGTGAAAGCTGCGCAGCATTCATCAAAAGAAATGCGTGACCTTGGCGTCTTGGCGCGCATCAACAACAGAAGAGTTGTGGAATGTGGATCTGTGGGTGGCTGAAGCTAAGGTGCGAGGGTCAGCGTCAGCGTTCTGTTGCGACGCTTTTGTAAATGAGACTCATCTACATAGATGTGTTTGCTATACTTTCTAAACGTCAAACATGTCTCAAAAGAGGAAGAATGTGCAAAGGTCCATATTGGACATGTTTTCGAACAGCAAAAGGTAAGCACATAAGGGGCTCTCCCTACATTAATACTAAAGAGGACGATCCACAAAGTGCCGAGGCTGTCGGTGTCGAACCACCATCAACAGTCCAGGAGTCCGTCACCGAAGATCCAGGGTAAGCTGCGAACACTGCGAAATCATCCCTCGCGGGAAATCCGGAACTATTATTTCATTACTACCCATTAGATGGCCAGCTCATCCAAACCCTTGTTGTGCAGGCTGCACCGCCAGACCCGCCGTGCCCACAGCGCGTCGCCCTGGGCGCCACCTCACAGGGCGCCGCACCTCACCCAGGCTTAAAAGTTAAATTGCGAGTTCCTGTGCATACAATTTCATACGAATGCATAACAATTTGTGCCGTTTCGCGGCGCAAACCCAACCAGCTGTGCTGCTTTCTGAGGCGACCCGCATCGACAATCCTATTGTGCTGATATATTTTGTGCGGATTGCGCGAAAATATCCCTTTCCGCACTCGCACCGCTGGCGACGCGAACAGAACAAGCACGTGTATTTTTTCGCGACACCGACAGCCAGTTCCGAGACTCTTTTGCTGTCCTTAAACTTTGTCTGAGATTGGGCCACAAAATGCCTGCAAAATTAAACATTTCTGGGCCGCTTCGCGACATAAACTATAAACCACAACCACACTAACTTTACCATGCTCTGCCCGTTTAGTTCCGGATTTCCGATTGGAACCAAAAAGAAAATTGATAGTCTTGCCATACCAGCTGTACCTACTCGCGCACATGTGTCATGCAAATTGCAAACTAAGCGTTCTTGTGCATCTGTCATCGTTTTGAAACGGTTGCTGAAACGGTCACCCATGAATGGCTTTTTATTGTCGTTATCACGTCCACCACGTCCTTATCCTAATCCTTCTCTCTTCCTCCACCGCCCGTGCGCTCCGTCGACGTCCGAGCCTGTCAAGCCGCGTCAGCCCGCGCCTGAACGTGAGAAGAACTTTCAGTTCTCAAAGTGCAAGAAGACCTACCCGTGGGTGGTCAACCACGATGGCAAGTACATCACCTGTCGCGAGTGCACCACAGCGCATGGGCTAGGGCTTCTGTCAGGAGAGCCACATCTCGATCTGGCCTTCATCTCGCGGGGGTTCAAATCGTGGAAAAAGGTGCCTGCTGGCTTCTCCAAGTATGCGAGATCACGGTCTCACCTAAGGGCTGTGGAAGCCTGATCGGACGCGGACGTGAGAACCCTACCCAAGTCCAGGTACTAAGTGGGCATGCGAAGGCGGTGGATGAGGCGCGAACTGCGCTCGATGCTATCTTCGACGCAATCGAGTATCTCGCCCGCCAGTGCCTTCCGCTTCGCAATCGAGATAAGGGTTCCAGCAACCTGCAGGCGCTCCTGACCACGATGGCCAAGAAGAACCCAACTCTGGAGAAGTGGCTGAGAAGGGACACGCAGATGTACCTCAGTCCGCAAATCCAGAATGAGATACTGGAGCTGATGGCCCACACCATACTGAAACAGACTGCGACGGAGGTCGGTGTTCCTGAGGCGTTCGCCATCATCGTCGACGAGTCGACCGACGCGTCCTGGCAAGAGCAGGTGTCGCTGTGTGTCAGGTTCGTGGATCCAGGCTGTGAGGTCCAGGAAGTGTTCCTCGGCTTTTACAGCACCGACAGCACCACAGCCGACACGCTGGCGAGGCTGATCCTGGACGCTCTCCAGCGCCTCAACCTGCCCATTGAGAAACTCAGGGGTCAGTGCTACGATGGGGCTTCAAACATGGCAGGGCGAATTAACGGCGTCCAAGTCCGCATCCAGGAGAAGCAGCCGAAGGCGCCGTTCATCCATTGCGCAGCACACCATCTCAACTTGGCCACACTGACAGCCACGACCCCTGTGCTCAGAAACGCGCTCGGAGAGGCGTCGGGACTTATCGAGTTCGTTCCCAGCTCGCCGAAGCGCCTGGCCATGTTCGAGCAGCACCAAGAGGACACGGCCGCCGGACTGACCTCATTCTGCCACACCCGGTGGACCTGCAACGAGCGGAGCCTGACGTCACTCCTGTCCAACTGGGCTGCCGTGCTGGCTACGCTGCACGCCATCAAGGAAGATCCCACACCCGAGTCGGCCGCCAAGGCCCATGGCTACCGGCGGGCGATGGAAGAGTTTTACTTTTTCTTCATGGCGAGCCTGGACCTGCGCGTCTACCAGCTGGTCACGCCGGTGATCACAGCGGTCTAGAGCAGACAGGAGTCTGTCACCGGCGTCCTCAGCAAGGTCAGACTGATGAGGGAGGCCGTGCTGTCCCAGTACAGCGAGGCCGTCTGCGACCGGTTCTGGTCCGACGCTGTCGCTAAGGCTGACTCGCTCGGAGTGGATGAGCCGCGCCTGAGACGGCCTGTCAAGAAGTCGCAGCGGCTGAGGGACAACGGCGATGAAGAAGCGCCGCCGAAAACACCTAAGGAGCGCTACAGCCGTGAGTACGACGGCGCTCTGCGCAGCCTGGCAGCTTCCATCAAGGACCGGTTCACCAAAGGCGACGACCAGGTTCTGCAAGGGGTAGAGGCAGCCCTGGCTGGAAACCAAGACGAGGGCCGGCGCGCAGCGTGATTCTACGGTCTAGATGAAGAGCGAGTCGTCCTTCACCTGCGGTTTTTGCACGACGCTGGACGCAGGCCAAAGTCACTGCAAGATGCTGGCGAGATGATTAGTGAGCTGCAGGATCTGGTCCCGGAGTCGGCGCGTCTGGTGCGCCTGGCGCTCACAGCGCCGGCGACGAGCTGCTCCGCGGAGCGCTCTTTCAGCCTGATGAGAAGGCTGAAAACCTACATGCGTGCAACAATAGGCCAAGCTCGGTTCAAGCACCTCTCTGTGTGCGCGGCGTACGGGCGAGAGCTTGGGGCTCTTGATCGGAAGGAACTCCTGCGAGAGTTCGTTGCCGCAGCGCTCAGAGGAGGCACGCATTCGGTCTGATCTGAGCAGAGCAGACCCTGAATGTGTGACGTGACGCGTGACGCGCCATGCGTATCGACGTGAGTGATAAGATTGCTCTGTCGTGGGGCGTCGGCGACGTTGGAACTGTGACGTATTAAATTGTGATGCACCAATGGGATATAGAAGTGCGCCGTCCTGTCATGAGGCATGACGTAACGTTTCCATGGAAGATCTTCGCCGAAGTGATCAGCTCTAAGTTATGGACAAATAAAGATAAGCCTTTCCGCTAATTTTAAATGTCTAAGTACGCAGTGCACAGCTGGATGAATGGATGTCCAATCTGCCGACAGAGACAGCGGCGGGCTGCAATGTATGTACATTAGGGTGTGTCGCCTGAACGGTTTTTCTTATGCTTAGTGAAATTATCGTGCAGATCACCTAAAAAAACCCTGTGGTCGAAACCAAATTGAAATCAAACAATAAACAAAATATGCGACAGGCCGATAAAGAAACAAATTTGCCGGGCGTCCGGCGTTGAAGTCTCCAGTGATGGCGCTCCGTTGCGATTGACATCTAACACCACGCGTCGGCCGCCGTCGGAGCGCCGCCGCGGCGCTGTGACGAAAAAGGCGGCAGTCGATGCTGTGGATGACTTATGAATGGATTCTGGTAATTAAAAAACAGATCAGGGGAGCCGGGATATATCTGATTGTAAAGATTAAACTTCACTGAAGGACTGATCGCTCCACTTTCCTTTTTCTGTGCTCCACTTTACACAGTGATATGAATCATCATTCGAATAAATTGCGTACGCACTAACGACACAAAATAGCTTTGCATGCCATACATCCCTGTTTTATTAGTCAATCCAAGTCTCCTGTTCCTTTTCGTTACTCAAGTTTCAAGGGAAACTGGGATTATCAGCAGTAGGGACAACCTATTAACGAGGGCGACACGAGCCGGCGGCGATCGTCGCATGGCGCGGGGGAGGGGCTGGGATGGGGCGGGAGACGGCCGGCGCACGGTGAGGGTAGAGAACACAAAGAGCGAGACAGGGCAGGGGAGGGGAGGGCCGCCGAGACAAGGCAGTCGGCGTCGGAGACCCGGCGGGACGGCCCGAAAAAGAGTGGTTTGATGTCTGCAAGTTGTGCCCACTGCCTGTGAAGTGTGATATTACCTGCGTCGGTGTGATCGGAGTAAGAATTCGAACATGAAGACCCGCGCTTCCACCAAAGGGCTTTTGGTTCCTTCTGAACTAAAAACAAACCGACCGCCCACGAGAATTGACGTTCTGAATTACTTGAGTAAAGTGAATAGAGACTCATGCGTTGCGAACAAAAGGTTGAAAGAGAGGCTGGCACCCCATATAAAGTTTGTCGCGGAAAGTGTGATGAAAATGTGGTGTTGCGAAGGAATACCAATTGTTGGGAGGGCCCGAGTCGACCATATGGTTCGAGAATGCCGCGATCGCTACTTGCGATACATGAAAACAGCTGGAAAGAAGTCAGCGTCACCAGGTGTACGTCCGTCCGGTGATGAGTGGTTTGGAAAATTGTTTGATATAGCCCGCTGCAAATGTGCTGATATCGATAGCTGCAAATGTGCGATGGCCGACAAAGTGCCACGAATGGAGTTTCCCTTTGTCCAAGACCAGAGAGGACCTCGCCAAATGGAAATCGGCACCGCAGATATCCGTGAAACCACTCGTCGACGTGCCATGGACGAGAGGAGGCGTCTGACCGCCGAGAGAGTCACATCACCACAACCTGGACCTTCTGGAATGGCCCAGCTAGATTCTAATTCAGACCAAAATTCCGCCACAGATTCATCGTCGCTCACATCTGTAGTTAATGAGTCAGAGTATATGGTGAACAGTAACACAGACGAACTGCTAAATACGGCTCTAGCAGCAGATCGGTACGGAGTGTCTAATCGTGCGTGTGCTGCGATCATAAACGGTTTCCAAGTGGACATTGGTCGGATCACTTCTGACGATATGGACTGCATAGTGGATAGCAAAAAAGTATGGCGAGCAAGGGATCGGATTAGAAGATAGCCCAGAACCATGAGGATCATGCAGGTCGTGTATCTGGTCTCTACTTCGACGGTAGAAAAGACGACACGCTAATGACAGCCAGTTCAAAGAAGACGGAAGAGCACACTGTGGTTGTATCCGAGCCAGACAGTGCATATTTAGGACATTTTACCCCACAGACTGGGAAAGCAGAGGATATTTTTCAGGACCTGAACGCCGTGGCATATGAGTTTGGTGCGGATGTTTCTGTGCTTGGCTGTCACGGCACGAGAGTTAATACTGGCCAAAAAGGTGGTGTTATCCGTTTGTTTGAGCTCGGAAAAAAACGCCCCGTCCACTGGTTTATGTGCCAACTTCATGCAAATGAACTTAATCTTCGTGCAGTATTTAGCCAGTTAGGTGGAGTCACAACAGGACCTAAGTCGTTTAGTGGGCTGATTGGCCGGGCTGCTGCAGGCGCAGTAGATACCTTGCCAGTGGTCGATTTTGAGCCAATCGATGGCGGAAATGTTTCAGAAATGACGCAGGAGATTCCCAGTGACCTAAGTTCAGATCAGGCTATTCTGTACAGTCTGACGCGTAGTGTCCAGACTGTATCTGTATCTCAGATAGAACTGCGAAAATGAAGATCGGTCCACTAAACCACTCCAGGTGGCTGA
Source organism: Imbricaverruca yamaguchii (assembly GCA_034440575.1). Taxonomy (NCBI): domain Eukaryota; kingdom Metazoa; phylum Arthropoda; class Thecostraca; family Neoverrucidae; genus Imbricaverruca; species Imbricaverruca yamaguchii. The sequence continues at coordinate 226,860 of JAOTOL010001265.1, read as the reverse complement.
CTCTGGCGGCGCGAATTCTCCGGCTCTACATATCAACCTAACAGCCATCAGACAGTCTGAGAATGCTAGCGGAGTTCATCGTGTGCCACTATACTCCCATGTGGTTCTGCATCAAGAAGAACTGGAAATGTTCTGACGGTCCTGGCAATGCGCTGCACAGCGTGCAACTTCTGAAAAGTTTGCGACCTGAGATAGCGGCCATGATGCAGCCGGTAATACAGCGCAACAGTTACTGGTGTCACCCTGAGGCAGTACTGCTAGCAATGGCAGCGGGACAAGATCAAGCCACACGGGAAAGGGCGGTCACTCAAATCCAGCAGTGTCGCAGAACTCAAGTCGATAGTGATACTGACGAAGTGCGGAAGTTCAAGCTTCCAAAAGTGAATATGGAGGCAAACAGCATCATGGAGCTGGCTGATTGGTGTAATGAGGCGATAACCGAGCCGCCCTTGACGCAACAACTGTCCGATGATGACTTACTAGACATCATCGCGAGTCCAATCGAAGTACCCCCATACCCCGTGCACAGTCAGACGGTGGAACGGATGGTGAAAGTGGTGACCGAGGCGTCTTTGAAGGTAATTGGTGAAGAGGCCCGCCACGGTTACATTGTGGCGAAGTTGAAACACAGGTCAGCAATGCGAGTGCTCAGCAGCAAAAAGGATTTCATGTCGGGTTTTCTGTCGAGCATGTAGGCAAGTAGTACAGTTATAAAATGATAGTTCGTACAAAAAATGTGGCCGCTGGTACAAAAGGTGACGTCGCTGTGTGCCCGTCTCCTTCGGTTGTAGTGGAACGGAGCATGATGCCGATTTCGCCTGGTCTATTTGTCATAACAATAAGATATCAAGTGTCTCAGAATGATTTAATTGGTCTTCGATGTAAACAGACGAGGAATTTAGAAGATGTTCAAGCTTTCAAAAGTGAAAATATTAGCATTATACGCCGATAGATCTGCTGATTGAAAATGGAACGAACAAGCGACGTAAAGTGAACCTTTCTTTCATGCGTCAGATATCCAGGGAACTTATTAAGCGACTGGTGCTTATCAAAAGCCTTTTACCCCATTAAACACTTTCATTGAGTTTTACTAATGAGCCAGAATCCATTCATCAGTCATCCACAGCACCGACTGCCGCCTTTTTCGTCACAGCGCCGCGGCGGCGCTCCGACGGTGGCCGGACGCGTGGTGTTAGATGCCAATCGCAACGGAGCGCCATCACTGGAGACTTCAACGACGGGCGCCCGGCAAATTTGTTTCTTTATCGGCCTGTCGCATATTTTGTTTCTTGTTTGATTTCGATTTGGTTTCGACCACAGGTTTTTTAAAGGTGATCTGCACGATAATTTCACTAAGCAAAGTGCAATTTCCAAAAAAGGTCCTTCGTGACACACCCTAATGTACATATATGGTGTGATTTGGTCCAAATAGGTAGTTACTGCAATCGGGCCATTTCAACTTTACACTCTGGTGGGAAAACCATTCAAGGTAGTCTTTCATACCAAATACTCAAAAACGTTGTCTCTAAACTGTGAAATAGAGAAGGCTCTGGCCTTTTCTAGAAAAGACAGGCGTTCAAAGTATTGACCCTCTTTCGGCGTACCCTGTAATACGTCGTTCTGTATGTCTGTCCTGGGTCAGGTGAGGTATAAAAAAATGGACGAAGTGCACCCCCATTGCAAAATGAAAAGGTACACCCCTGGCCCCGACCAAACATTCCCCCACCAGGACCCCAATAAATTCGAGTCAGGGGTCCCAAACAAAAACAGTGGGTTCAGTTACCTCGCGCCGTATCCCCACAAACAAACAAACAAAAAATGCATCGAGAGGACAAATGTAGTGGGACATCAACCACAACCGGAAGGACGGAACAGCTCGTATCGGGCCTAGATGAATGTCACCGGAGCTCTAGAAGAAATTATCATCGAAAACCCCAAATATATGCAACGTGGCCCTACAAGTCGCATCTGCATCCGAAAAATGAAATATTAGCCCTTAAAATATCAGCGGCAGTGGCGAAGCCAGGATTTCCTGAAGAAGCGGTGGGGGTGAAAGAAAAATGCAAGGAAAGAACGCCTTCGGTGTACGAGGCGCACTGAACACTTCTGTTTGAGTGGTGAAAATTTCAAAGTTTCCTCTTTCATTTAGTGTATTTTGGCTGCTAAAGAGAAGCCCGGACCCTCGGCCACCCGTGTCTGCGCCTCTGATCAGCGTGGATTGATTCTGAGTTCAATGTCCCAGCGCGTAAAAAAAACTGACGACATGGATCGGGGTTCCAAGTCCCTTGACTTGGAACTGATGGTAGTAAATTGGTCCGCCTCGCCAGTAAATTGTTCCATATGAAGTTGATCACTAAATATTGCCCATTGAAAAGAAAATGGTCCAGGTAATGTGACTTTTAACAATGTACGTAGGTGGACTCCTTCAAAGTCATCTTGACACAAATCCTAGGTGTGTCACTGGAATTCGACGTGCCCCTAAACATCACCAAAAATGAGCGTCAATGGTCGTCGTGATCAAGGACCACTCTTGGACATTGTTTGACATAATGGCACATGTTCGGTGGTGCTTTCCGTCGATTACAAGAGGTGCACACAACTTTTAGGGGTGCTTTCCCATAGGGTGCTATGCTAAACTTTAGGGACGATGGGCGGATTTCATGGATACACCGGCACCCCTAAAAATGCAGCGATCCACCCATTCGCTTGGGATATAGAAAATGCCATTTCTGAATGTATTGTAACCGATGGCTTGTCAACGGGCGATTGTGTGTGGATTGATAATTTTCAATATGTACGACCAAGCACTTTCGAGCCAATCGCCAGGACATTTTTCTAGGATTTTGGAGAGAAATTGATGAGTTTTCTCATTATAGAAAAATCATATCAATGAACCAAATGGTTCCAATGATACATCCATGGATCATGTGCGCCGCAGCGTGCATAAAATAGTGCTTTTGATGGGGAAATCCTAAGTTCTAGTAGGTTTTGTACGCTCCGAAATCTAGTGCTGTCAATTGACTCCGGTTGCAGCCAAACTCTATCATTTATCTATTACCCACCCTTGTTTCCGTAGCCGTCAAGAATCATAATATCTAACCGTGGGGTAGCGTTCGGTGGTTAATCAATCGATTTAGTCTATTGTCTATCCACGTTGGATTAGACCAGGGCCGGTTACGCTGACAGGACAACCATTGGTGGCCCTGTCTAGCTCCTACATAATAGGTTTAGAAGGTAGGCAGTCTTCAATAGACAGGCGAGCTGATTTGTTTTGTTTAGCTTGGCAGTTAATCGATGTTGTTCATGTATACCTAGGTGGCTATCTACTTACCTACCTGTTTTACCCACTCTGTTAAAGTGAACAATATTGTTTTACCTTAGGGCTAAAACGTTTTTTGTTCTGGTATTTATGTCTTTATGTCTTTATGTCTTTATGTCTTTATGTCTATGTCTTTTATGTCTTTATTATTACAATTGAAGGTGGGCGCTGCGAGACCGATGTAGTCGATGCGCCCCTAAACTCCAATAACCAACCAACTACAATTGAAGGTAACCATGAGACAAGTTGTACACATATTTTTCCTCCATGAACAAAGGGTTTAGGTTAGGTTAGGGCTATGTTGTAAATTGCAAAATTTTCTAAATTTGTTATGGATTGTTTAAAAAAGTTGAGTTTTTTTTTAATGCTTCAGGTTAGGTTAGGTTTTTTGGTATTGTTCATCAAGGTGAAATTTGTTTCTCTGGATTTTGTTTTAGATGTGATGTATTTTAAGGAGAAAAATATGTGCCCACTGATTTTATTTGCACATGATTACTTTTCATTTAGCACATAAATGCACAGTCATAATCTTTGCTCTACAAACATAGCCAATCTTCTATAAGTATCCATACTTAGTGTGTCACAAATGTGATTAAAAAATTTAACACACCAAGCACTTGATTCAATGCTCCTTGGCATAGAAAACCTTATGCTTTTGGCTGCTTCACATCAAGAATATTTGCAGCCAGAAATGTCAGTAACCTTCAATCAAGGCTGCAAGTGCCTTACTATGTCAACATTAATGGTGGCTCTAACAATCACAAATGTGCCTGGATTTGGTGATGTGGCTGGAAAGTTTGTTTGAAAAGATTCTGGTTTCCTGGTTAGGCTGGGTTAGGCTATATTATGCTATGCTATGTTTTATATATGATGCTACATTATCATATTCTAGGATGGTTGTTTTATTTTTATATGATTTATATATTCAAACATTATTTTCCAGTTCTTGACAGCAGAAGTTAATAGACAAACAATATGTGGACATGTACAAGATATGCAACATGTCAGTGTAAGCTTAGCTTTACTGTGTGTGGGTTTTGCTCCAGTATCTTACATAGTTATTAAGCTTTCTTTTGACAAGTCACATGTATTTGTTTTTTTTCCAACAACACTGTCATTCCCGGCAAGGTTATTTGCTCAAAGTATTTGAAGGTCTGCCAGATTCTTTTTCATGAATTGTACAGCCACATTCATAATTGCCTTCTCAAAGCATCAAAACTATAAGCTGCAGTCCAAACTCAGTGTTGGTCAGTCTGTCACCATTGAGGTACAAATGGAATCTCTACAGAGGCTACTTGGGTCACTGTTATGAGTGATGAGTCGCTGTTAGTCCAAACAGGACAGCTATTCTGCTTCCTCTCACAAATCAAGTTTGCTCTAATATATGTGCCTCTCTAATACCACATCTGTTAGCTGGTGAAACCATCATGGTTCTACCACACATCTTGATTGTAACAGGTTGATGATGTATTGTTCAATAGGCTGTCTCGACTAGTTCTTACTTGGATAAATTTGTTGATTAAACCTGCCTAAGTTATGAGTGCTGGATGATATGAGTGCAGTTGATGTGCCCCTAAACCCCAATAAACAAATGAGGAACAAATGGACATGCCACAGCCTGGACCATCCCATTATGACATGCAAATATTTGCAGTGTTAACTCATGAAGTACAGTTTATATTGTAATACATTTCCTCTATATTTTGCATATGATGCCATCAATTGTATCAACTGCTGTTGACTTAAAAGTAATCATTTCAAGATAAAATATATAGTTGCATTGTCTTCAACACATAAAAACATTGTATTATGCAATCAAACAAGTCAAATTTTTCCTTGATTTCCAAATTTACTTTTTTTTCCAGGTTACATATTTTTTAAAGAAAAAGAAGTTGTTGGCAATTCTCTATTTAAGGAGCACATTTATTGTTGTGTGTGTATAGTTAGGTCAGGTTAGGCTAGGCTGTGCTACATTTTTTCTTTGTTTATTGAGTGGTTCTTGGTGTGCTTTGTGCACAATCACTGTTAATGGTGCCACCCACACTGTCACTGGTGGGTCTCAGTATTTATAAATGTATCAAGCAATGAGAGTGTTGAATCTGGGTACCTTTGATACCAGATGCTCAACACCTTAACCACTCTGCCATCCCTCCCAAATATTTCATCCAATTCTGAATTAAGGGTTGCATTTACATCCTGCTGCCTAATTGATGGAGTTTAGACACACACCACTGAATTGTTGGCAAGCTTATCTTTTGCATTGGTAGCAGTGTTTCAAATAAAAATACCTTACATTACCACAGATGCATAACCAGTATGCCTGGCTCCCTTTAACAACCAAAAGTGCATGAGAGAAAACCAGACATTTTCATATGTGCACAGGAAATTTTTATGTATTGTGAAGCATGCTGAAGGCATTCCTGGTTTCAGGATTTTTTTTTTGGGTTAGCCCCCTTAAGTAAACACTGGCTGTGCCACTGTCTTGCCTTACCTTACAGTGATCAGGGTTGAAGGCCAGTGACCTCTTGATCCCATACTTATCAAGCTCTCAGTAAGGAATCAATTACCAACCTTGTTCAGGTATCTCATATCTAATGTGAACCCAGTGAGCATCTAGACTGGCTTCAAGTACATTTAGTGATTTTGCTGCTGAAACACAATGTGGAAGATAATGCATACTGGCATACTACTACTCCTTACTGCATGCACATTGAATGCATCACATCCAGGCTTGGTCTTGGCATGAGACTGGACCTTCTTCCATGGATGACCCTGTATGTGGTTTAGTTTTGATAGCCTGAAGAGGTCTTCTAAGTAGCACTTGACTCCTCCATGTATGGTCTGGCACATATGCATCTTATATGTATGTGCCATCTTTCATAACATGTTTTATCAAATGGAACATAAGCATGGCATCAAAGTTTCTGACAGCATGCTCATGAGCTTGATTACAGATTATGTGACCACTCAGTTCTGTACAAGTGTTTGCTTTCTATTTCACAACCAACTACTGCATCATGCTTCATCGAAGCTTTGTGCTGATATCATTCTGATGTATGTGAGTCCTCTGAGCCAGCCCGCAAAGTATGACAGACAGCTAACTGGGGTGGACCATGTCAGTGTGCAGCAGGGTTAAAATATTGGTTTTTCATTAGGTGTAAGATGTCAAAACGAGGATAGCAGGATGTCAAAATTTGACATCTAAGTAGTGTAATTTAAAATGCTTTTGATGTCTTTCAAACTGAAATTAGAGTTCATGGTGTAGGTAATTATGACGGGACGTTTATCATTTGTTTTGAGGTTTATAATTTAGGAAGAGCTGTATTTCTTAAACAAGATACTGTTAGAAAGGAGACATGAATAGTTCATATCCAGGAGCAGGATGCCGATACTTCTTGGAGAAGGATGTTGATTGAGTGTTCAGAAAGTGGTATATTACACCCTATTTTGCGAATAATTTATCACTGGTGTGCAGTGTGCGTGGATTTGTGGCAGGCAAATTGAAGTGGCCATCAAATGCTATGCTTAGACATAAAGACATAAAAGATTAGTGCAACTATGAGCCACAAGGGCCCTTCTTGGTTGCACTCTGTACACTGAACCAGTCGCCCACCAAATCTGCAATCAGCCCTCCCTGTAATACTGAAAAGCAAGCCCTCTATTCTTATAATGATTGTCTATGCTGTTCTTAAAGATGTTCAATGTGCTGCTACTGGCAATGTTTCTGGCAGCTGGTTCCAGTGTTTTACTACCCTGTTGGTGAAAAAAGTCTGCCTTAACCTTGTTCTGCTGTGGTTAACTTTAATTTTGAATTTATGACCTCTAATTGCATCATTTCTGTTCAATTAAAACATTTCCCCACGATATCCCCTCTCCAGACCATGTACAAATTTAAAGACCTCGATGAGATCTCCTCTCAGCCTTCTATATCTAAGTGAAAACATATTCCATTTCTTCAATCTTTCCTCATATGCCAGGTTGCTTATACCGTTAACCATTTTTGTAGCCCTCTTTTGTGCTGTCTCTAAAAGCCAACAATCTTTTTCATAGCTGGGAGACCAAGCTTGGATGCAGTATTCCAAATGTGGCCTGACATATGCACAGTAAAGCTTCCTGATGACTTCCTCACTTCTGTATGATACATTCCTATTTATTGCCTTATTGCATTCTCAGTGCCTTCTTCCTGGCTTCCTTGGTCTGTTCTGATGCCTCCAATTTTGTGTTTAGAATAACACCTAAATCATTCTCCTGTTGAGTCATTGATAGCACTTGGCCACCCATCAGATATGGAGCCTTCATATGATGCTTACCTACATGCATGATTTTGCACTTATTGAAATTAAATTTCATTTGCCATTCTTTGGACCACTTCACAAGTTCGTCTAAGTCTTTTTGCAGCGAGATATGCTCATCTTGACCTGTTATTGCCCTAAAGACCTTCAAATCATCCGCAAATTTCAAAACTTTACTGCTTAGGCCACTTTCAATGTTATTTACAAATATAATGAACAGTAGTGGCTCCAATACTGACCCCTGGGGGACTCCACTAAGAACATTTTTCCATGGTGACTGTACCATTTAGCATCACTCTTTGCTGTCTATCTGGAAGCCACAACTATCCATTTTAAGATGCTACCCGCAATACCATGGGACTGAAGCTGTATCATTAACCGTTTATGGGGTACCTTGTCAAAGGCCTTACTAAAGTCAAGATATGCTATATCAACCTGATTTCCCTGATCAAATTGTTCTGTGGCGAAGTTCAAAAAGTCCAAGAGATATGTGAGACACGATCGTCCTTTTCTAAACCCATGTTGAGTATCTTGAATCAATCTGCTACCTTCCAGATAACTAACTATTCTATCCTTGATAATCGATTTGAGTACCTTGCATACTAGGGATGTGAGACTTAATGGCCTATAGTTTTCAACTTTTCCTCTTTCTCCTTTCTTGAAAATAGGAACTACATTTGCCCTTTTCCACTTGGTTGGAATTTCATTTTGTGAAACTGATCTACAAAATATTATACTAAGTGGAAATGTTTTCATCAGGTCCTGCTGCCTTGTTTGGCTTTATTGTGCTGATATGATTGTAAACAACATCACTATCAATGAAATCAACGTCATTTATCAGATCACATGTCACTGAACTATGGTATACGGTCGGCAGATTAGTCATATCCTCCAATGTAAACACTGATTTAAACTGCTTGCTCAGCTCCTCAACCATCTCACTATCCTCACCCAATGTAGCCCCATTTACTTCCAGTGGACCAATTGTGCTAGAAACGTTACTCAACTTGTAGAAACTAAAGAAGTTTTTACTGTCCCCATTACAGTTCCTAGCTAATTCCAGTTCTTTTGCTCGCTTGGCTGCTCTGGTTTTTTTGCTTCCCAGTGTCCCTAGCTTTTCAATACGCCTTTAGATTATCGACATTTGAGGCTTCTTTAAAGACTCTAAATGCGGTTTTCTTAGCCTTAATTGCTTTTATCAAGTCTGGTGTAAGCCATGCTGGCTTTCCTACCCTTCTTTTGCATCTTTGCTTATGGGGGACATGTCTAATCTGAATTTCCTTCAAGTATGATTTGAACTTTTCCCACATTTCACAGGCATTTAAATTGGAGAATTCTTCCCATCTGATGGCACTTAAAGCTGCTCTCATGCAGTCAAAGTCTGTTCTGTTGAAATTTGGAACCTTTACCAAATTATCCTTAATAATTTGCCCTACATGTGCCTTGAATCTAACTATGTTATGGTCACTTCTTCCCAGAGTTTCTCCTACAGTCAAGTCTTGAACCAAGTCCCTTGAATCCGAGAATACAAGGTCCAAGAATGAGCCATGCCTAGTAGGTTCCGGTACAAACTGGTGTAGGAACAGGTCCTCTTCAAGGTATTTCCTAAACATTTTGCATGATGGGGAACCAACACCAGCATTTTCATAACCTTTTAGATTAAAGTTACCAAGAATAAGGCACTTCCTCTTAAAGTTTCTACTGATTAAATGTGACTCTTAAAGTCACATTTAAACCAAAGTCTGTCCTGTGCTGGCAGATGCTAATAAAGTTGAAACGATTTTTGCATTGTCCCGCGCAACCATCAGAAAAGTAATGAATTTTATGCAGATTGGGATCCGAGTCTTCAGTTCCGGGATTAGTTTTTTTTTCTCAAAAAGGCATGAACAGCAGTCGCGTTATGTTTTACCGAGTTTGACACGACGCAAAAGTTCTGATGGACCGTAACATCGTCCTCTCGCCAATAGGAGATGAATGGGTGTATGGTGCATGATTCAGGGGATGATGATGCGGACAGTGATGAAGAACATCGGTTTAAGCAATGGGTCAGCACGGATCGGTGCAATCTAATTACGTTGTTCAGACTCGAGGTGAATTTCTACAGAGTTTAAGCAGTGCGGTCCTAAAACTGACCAAACATCATTACGTGTCGGCTAACCAGAGCAAAACACTTGCATTCCCCAGGGAATCACTTCCTCCTGGGGAAAGAGTGGTTGTAGGAGATTTTTCGGAAAATTTTACTTTTGTTATCCAGGACGAGGTTCAGAGTTACCATTGGGATGCGGGACAATGCACCATACACCCATTCATCTCCTATTGGCGAGAGGACGATGTTACGGTCCATCAGAGCTTTTGCGTCGTGTCAAACTCGGTAAAACATATCGCGACTGCTGTTCAGGCCTTTTTGAGAAAAAAAAAACTAATCCCGGAACTGACGACTCGGATCCCCAATCTGTCTAAAATTCGTTACTTTTCTGATGGTTGCGCGGGACAATACAAAAGTAGTTTCAACTTTATTAACATCTCCCAGCACGAGACAGACTCTGGATGAAAATGTGACTGGCAGTTCTTTGGAACAGCTCATGGGAAGGGGGCGTGGACGGCATCGGCGGCACAATGAAACGGGCGACTGCGAGAGAAAGTCTCTACCGTCCGCGCACACATCAGATCACGACATCCTCAGAAGTGTACACCTTCCTGGCCGAAAATTCCAAACATCAATTATTTTTTTGTTCGTTAGCCAAGTCGATATCCAATCCACAGCTCATGATCTAAAGACCCGCTTCGCCAAAGCTCTGACGGTCCAGGGAACACAGTCTCTGCACTGCTTCGCGCCGGTAAATGCTATCACCATGAGTGTAGCCGAACTGTCGGGCGAACAGGGGCGCCACGTCAATGTCTGCCGTTGAATGACGGATCATTGTCTAGGTAGCCACTCCAGTGAAACATGTATTCATAGAACCATACATTGCACCTGTTACTAAACCTGTCTGTATACAGACCAGTGTATGTTTTCCCGTATACCCACATGCATGACCACCACCAAAAATATGGGCGAGATGTACCGTTGTCCTTCCAGCCATAACGATTTGTTACTAATGACTAAATATCTGGAATGCGGACGTTTATTGGACTTGACTATTAGCGTTGCTCAAACGATTGAATATGCCACTTTATTCGAATTCACCATAAAAAAAACAACTATAATCTCCCTTCTGTCAATAAATGTTAAAAGCCAAGTCTTTGCTTAAATGACCCCTAGGAGGTCACCAAAGGTCAGTCAAATTCATGGAAGTAAAATTCAGATCAGATAAGGTCACCCGAGGTCATCGGAGGTTGCAAGGCTACGAGATTACGAATCAAACTGACTTCAACCCTGAGTGGCCAACAATGGGGTGCCATTGATGACGTCATCGCTCCATACTCTGATCTTTAATACAAAAATCTAGAAAAAAGCATCTCCAATTTCTTTTGTAGTCAAAGACAACATATTACACAAAAATAAAAAAATTTAAAAACTAGATATTTTCCATGCGCTCGATATGATGTGTGTCACGTGACCTAAGGTCACGTGACTAAAAAAAGAGAAGAAATTGTCAAATTTAAAACAAAAGCACCGGAACGCGATTTTTGGTCTATTACGAATCCAGCGATATATTTGTTTACGCAATTATGTTAATTATAACAGAAGTTATGGTCATTTAAAGTTGACCCTGCATCGTGACCATCAAAAAATGCCTGAGGCTATAACCCACATGCGGTTGGTCAGATCGAAATGGGAGTGTCACCATTGGATTCGGGGCGCTCAATTACCTCTGTCCACCAATTTATGAAGAAATCCGGGATGGGTCGGTGTGGGGGTGTGACGCATATTGGTGGACCGCACCAGCAGTCTTCTGCACCGAAACAGCTTTCAGGCCGCTTTGAGACATGAATGAAAAACACTGTGAGGAATGCAAGAATATAAGACACCTATCTGAAGCTATGTCAGAAAAGGTTGTATCAGGTGTCAACTTCCATCCAACTGTCAGTTTGAAAACACTAGTGGCGAATCCCTCATTGAATATGTTTAAAAATAACAGGCTGGATACATTATCCGGGCCCAAGAATCGTATTTTTTAAAGTTTTAAGTTGTGTAGTGGCCGAACCCAAATTGAGATGATTAGGAGTGGGAATACCGAGTGCAGGTGTCTCTGATCACGTTTGTGCCTTTCAGCGGCGGCCATGTCGGTGGACGGCCCGGATGACCTGACCATCCCACTGGCGGACGCCGACCCCCAGCTGGTGCTGCCTGACGAGCCGCCCAGTCCCGACAGCCGCGCACTCAGCTGCGACAGCCTCTGCTCGGCCGTCGCCAACGGCACCAACAGTCCGCACAGTCAGTGGCTGCCGGGAACGCGGTGGTGTCTTGGTATAATTTTGAGGGGGCAAGTGCCCCCCTCAATGTTGACTTTTCCGCCCTCAATAAGTTCATCTTTCACATGGTACCCTATGGAGTGTGCCCCCAATCGGTTTCAGCCTGCTTATTGTCTTTGTGTATTACCTCCGTAATAATTATCGGGAAAAAAAGAGATAATTTTCAGAGCACAGCTGTCTGCACGTCCATACAACTAGCGACGCTGGTTGGCATTCGAAAGTCAGTTGGGAGACGGGTGGCGTGACTAGTCTGTCACAAGCAGACCAGGCCCGCCCCGGCGCCAGAATTCCAATAGTGTTCTCCATCTCCATCATGACCCAAATGAAACCCTTCTGCAAATTTGGTCACTGCCAAAGCACAGGAAGCCAGGTGTAACGCAGTCCCCTGAGCATTATCCCACAATCCAATTCAGATCAAGAGCAAAAATGCCAAGCTAAAGTTCTGGTCATTGAATCGAAGGGTCCTAATGAGCTGCATCGGGTTGGGTTGCATGTGACCTACTACCCCTGGTCAAGGCTGAATTTGTGTGACTTAAACTCATATGTAATTGACCAGATACTCAACGAGCGGTCTCCAAATCCCTGCGTTGTCTACACAGGTGTCCCCTTATCCGTCGAGTTGTGAGGGAAGGCGAAATCCGAGCGAGTGTACTCCGGTGTACACATGAGAAGTGCTAAATCCGGTCGAGTGGTCCCCGGTATAGGTACGAGAGGTGCACATGAGCCCGGCCCAGCCGGCATTTTCACGCTTTTGTTTATTACACTTTCTTTCTTGCAACGTGTGTAGTACGGATTTCAACCAGAAGTTTACCTGCTCTTATTTTGTTTTTGTGACGAACTGTAGACATGTGACCATGCATGTGCCTCCGAGAAGCGGGGATGGCCGAGTGATTAAGGTGTTGAACTCTGGATACAAAAGTCCCGGGTTCATCATTGGCACCACTCAAGATATTTCCCAATCTCGCGGCCCACCGGCGAAACAGTCTGGGCAACACCATTAGTGGAGACCGTGCATAAAATGCGTCGTAAACCGCCGAATAAAGAAACAAAACATGCTCCTCTAACATTGGAAGACATTGGCACAATTCTATAGAATATTCATCACCGGTTTTCGTGCTGGGATTTGAGAGTTGTCTATATAAGCAGCAGCCAATTTGGCCATGGATGTTTCATATGTACGCGGGCTGGGAAGTGTAGGAATTGTCACCCATTTTCTCGTGCATGTGCTCACATTTCTCTGGGTTTTTTTTGTCGTTTATTCAGAGTAAAATGTGCATTAAGAGCAAATTGCATGACTCTTATATTGCATACAGATGTCTCGTAACGACAGCATCTCGGATGTTCTAATACTGGATCTTCCCTTACTGCTTAAAAAATACATGCGTCCTAAATACAGAGCTGAGTCTACACACAATATTTTTAGCTATCACAAGGTTTGATATGATTATCAATTCTCACAATGAAGGCCGTCGGTGAACAACATTCAGTTCCCAGTTTTGTTTTCTTGAAATATGCTCTCCCACACGAATATATGTTTTGTACGCTTCACCGGTGCAGTGAGTCTGTGAGAATAATGTAAGCACTCATGCATGATAATCGGAGCTGAATATGGTGAGATTTAAGATGAGAATGGAACAATGTTTTGGCCATATTTCAAATTCGGACTCAAATATTTGTAACGGTTATCGACTTAAATTTGTTTAGCTACAAACTTGATGTGTAATGAAGCAAATCCATCACAAATGAATGTCTTTAAGATCGAAAACAATTGAATGCGCCAAATCGTGTTGGGGGAGAAGGTGTCCGTCCTGAAGATGTCTGGTTGGTGTTATGGGCAGGGCGGTAGTCATACCGCATTAGTGACTATTTTGTGGGCCAGGTAGTCCTCGTCCGGGCCGATACATGAAAACGACATCAGGCAGTCTAAACGAAAATATTTGTCCTACATTGGACACATAATTGAAGGTGGGTTTGGACACACCAGCTGAAATGCCACTGACAGGTATCGGTGAAAGCGGTACCTGCCTAACAGGTAACGTTTGTTTAGTGACGTTGGGTGGAAAGAGAGCGATGCCCGGTGTGACGCGTTTGGTCGAAGCGAGTTGCCGTGAGGTAGAGTCGGCTGTCGCTTCGTCACCTGCGACCACTTGCGACGAGAAATACGTTGTGTGGTCCTGTGGCATAGTCCAAAATTGACGGTACCCAAATGAAGCTGGAATTTGTCGAAATAAACGAAAATGTGCGTTATAGCTCCGAATGTGATGGGAATACATTCCTAAGCTGTCGCAGTGCCTCACTTCAGTCAATTAAGATTCGGCATACGTTTCCTATTCATATGTTTTCTGCTATGTTGTAAGTTAAACTACGAGCCTCGTGCCAAAATACGAAAAGCGATTACGTGTAAAACTCGTGTGCTTCCCTGGCCACATTCACATAGTCATCTGTCACATGTGAAAGTAGCATGCATTTGATGATGATTGGTTCGCTGCATTGCCAGGTTTTGACGGCGACCTGAGTCCAGATGAGCAGGAGGAGAAGGCTCGTCTGATATCTCAGGTGTTAGAGCTGCAAAACACCCTGGACGGTGAGTAATGTTCCACGCGTTGCCCACGCGGTGCGTCGATGGCACCATGTTGTCTCTCGGGCGGCTAGCCCTACCCTACCGTCGGGCTGCATCCCCCTCTCGGGCGGCTAGCGCCACCTCGCCGTCGGGCTGCATCCCCCTCTCGTGCGGCTCGTCCCACCCTACCGTCGAGCTGCGTCCCCTCTCGGGCGGCTCGTCCCACCCTACCGTCGAGCTGCGTCCCCTCTCGGGCGGCTCGTCCCACCCTACCGTCGAGCTGCATCCCCCTCTCGGGCGGCTCGTCCCACCCTACCGTCGGGCTGCATCCCCTCTCGGGCAGCTCGTCCCACCCTACCGTCGAGCTGCGTCCCCTCTCGGGCGGCTCGTCCCACCCTACCGTCGGGCTGCATCCCCTCTCGGGCAGCTCGTCCCACCCTACCGTCGAGCTGCGTCCCCTCTCGGGCGGCTCGCCCCACCCTACCGTCGAGCTGCGTCCCCTCTCGGGCGGCTCGTCCCACCCTACCGTCGGGCTGCATCCCCTCTCGGGCGGCTCGTCCCACCCTACCGTCGAGCTGCGTCCCCTCTCGGGCGGCTCGTCCCACCCTACCGTCGAGCTGCGTCCCCTCTCGGGCGGCTCGCCCCACCCTACCGTCGAGCTGCGTCCCCTCTCGGGCAGCTCGTCCCACCCTACCGTCGGGCTGCATCCCCCCTCGGGCGGTTCGCCCCTCCCTGCCGTCGTGTTGCATCCCCCTCTCGGATGCCATGGGTGGATGTTTATATGGGCTCTATCGTGAACATGGGTATGCTGTCGGCCGCTTGGCGCCCCGTTGCTAATGCTCCGTTTCTCTGTAGACCACTTGTGAATAGATGACTTGGTATTGTGACGTCACTGCTGTGCGATGACATTACTGGAAGCGTACAGACGCGCTTTTTCTCATCGGTACTTTGTGGCTGCTTTACTGCAGCTAATGTGCTCCGATGGTTGGTGGCTAATATTTTTGTTCCCGGGCTATGCTGCTTGGTTGGTTATTTGGGCTTAGGGGCGCATCGACTGCTTCGGTCATACAGCGCCCATTGGGTTATGCTGCTTCTTAGCCTATCTTGTGTACGTCGCGTTTGGAACCTTGATGGGTCATAGTTTACTTCCACTACTAGCTCATCTGAGTCATTTACTGGACTGAATTCGAATCGGTAGCCATCTTTAGCTTGCCTAAATCGGAAGAATTCGTCGTTCAAATATGTCCCAATTATTCATAAGCAAATATGACCGACTTCTTTGTGGGGTGCTACTAGCTATTGTATGTCCAGCCAGATGGGAACTGCGCAGAGACATATTAGCTGACCTGTGAAAATACCCTTGAATCCGATTACGAAAGAAAATTTGTCCCCAAATTCGTCTTAGTAATTTGTCTACAAGAGACTAAGCTTTCCCCTGGTGCACAATTTCAATTGAAAAACTACTCGCTGTTGCGTAAAGACGCTACTCCTCGCACGGTGGCTCATGGCGGTGTGCTAATTCCTGTACACAATTCTGTAGCATTTACACATATACCTCTCCACAAATAATCAGGGTTTCGCTGTTCGTGTGATGATAAATCACCGAGCCATTACTATATGAGCATATACCTACCGCCTACCGGACCGTTTCCACTCTCTGAGCTATCTGAAACTGTGTCTCAACTTACCCCACCTGTAATGGTGTGCGGCGATTTCAATGCTCACCACTCTCTTTGGAGCTCAACCATGATTTCTAGCCGTGGGCGTGCAATGGAGCGTTTAATAACCGATTTTCCTCTCTGCATTCTTAAGAACACCAACACATTTTACATTGCCGACTGGACAAACCTCAGTACTCGACCTCACACTCTGCAGTCCAGGACACTCACACTCTGCACCTTTATTAGAATTGTTTGTAGACGATGTTCTACACAACAGCGACCATTTCCCTGTTTATTCCCATCTTATTAGTCATGTTACTGCGGGCCGACGACCCTCAAAGTGGCTACTTCACGGAGACGACTGTTAGGGCTTCCAATCGAACCTTGAAAGAACACTCAGTAACCACTCTGTTGAATCAGTTATGTCCTTGGAGGAATTCACTACGGCGACCCTGGAGAGTGCTCGGCGGCACATCCCAGGATCATCGGGAACGTCGACTAGAGTGCCGGTCCAATGGTAGTTCGATAAGTGTCGAGAGGCAGTTCGTGCTAGGAAGAGGGCGTTCCGTACATTTAATAACAATAGTTGCACATACAATCTCATAGCTTTTCGCAAAGCACGAGCGTTCGCTAGACGAACTATCGCCGAGGCGAAACGAGATTCATGGAAGGCGTACGTCAACACGTTAAATCACTCCACATCAACGCTCCACGTCAACTGTATGGTCTCAAATTAAGCGTTTCTCTGGGAAACACGCCCCAATTCCTCTCCCCGTCTTACACATGGCCGGACAAGATATCATTGGCCCGGTAGAAGTGGCCGACAAAATAAGACGTGCGTTGTCCGCACGCTCAGAAAATACTAGTAACGAACGATTTATAGAAGATAGAAGTACTCTTGGAAGCCATCAATGAAATGTGGACATCAGCCACATTTCCATCTTCGTGTCTGGAGGCAATTGTTGTGCCTATGCGGAAGCCAAATAACTCTGGGAAGGATCCACTGCACTACCGCCCCATCTCGCTTACCTGCTAGATATGCAAACTGGTTGAGAAAATGGTTAATGTCCGATTGATGTGGTTTTTAGAACATAACAATTTTCTTGTTATGATACAGAGTGGCTTCCGAAAACACCGTAGCGCACTTGACCATATTTTAACACTTGACTCGATCGTGCGCTCTGGGTTTATGAGACGTCAACATACAGCTGCAATATTTTTCGACATTGATGGCGCATATGACACGACATGGCGTCACGGCATACTGATAAAGTTGCATAGTATGGGTGTCAGAGACTCCATGGGGTTCTTCTTGACCAATTTTTTAGCTTCCAGAACGTGTCGTGTTATAGTAGGCCGCATAAATAGCGCTTTGCCTACTTCCGTAGGCAAAGCGCTATTTGTAGATGATTTCGCCGTATGGTGTTCTTCGCGCTCTGTTCGCACGGTGGAGAGACAACTCCAACTGGCTGTCCGGAAGGTTCAGGGTTGGTGTGATAAAACAGGCTTCGTCATGTCCACGTCGAAAACGATCGCTGTGCACTTCTGCCGCAGGCGCCCTTGCACCGACCCCATTATTATGCTCAGCGGGCGCCATATTCCATTCAAACCTGCCGTCAAGTCCCTAGGTGTATAGATGGACCACCGACTAACGTACAGCACCCACATCAAAGATTTCGTGCATAAATGCACTAAGAGACTGCAGGTGATGAGCACTGTCTCCAGGTGCTCCTATGGCGCAGACATATCTATCCTGTTTCTTATGTACCGATCGCTCGTACGCTCTAAAATCGATTATGGATGTTTTATATATGATGGAGTGTGCGTTACAACGAAACGCCGTCTGGACGTAATCCATAATACAGCCCTTCGTATTGCCACTGGAGCTTTCCGTACTTCACCGGTCGGTAGCTTAATGGCCGAGACTGATGAACTTCCTCTCGCGTTACGCCGTACTCTACTGGGAGCGAGATACTCATGTAAGGTCGCACAGAACCGGAAGCACCCAGCATACAAATGGATATTTTCAAGGCCATCACCGCCACTCCATCCACTCAGTAATCAGCGTGTCCTACCCTTTTCTGGACGCATGGCCCCGACATTTCGTAAGTGCAACATCAAACCAGGTTCTGTGGCACGCGCTGTCACTCCGAGGCTCCCCCCTTGGCAGGTTGTCCCAGTCCAGACAGACCTTGCCTTGTCCTGCTCAAAGAAGGGGAGTGTTAACTCCGAAGAACTCCGCATGTTGGCATTGGAGAAAATACACCAGTACCGTGAATTATCTCGCATATACACAGACAGCTCCAAGTCCTCGTCGGGAGTGGGATGCGCGTGCGTCGGTCAACGCGGTATTGGATATTTCCGCCTACCGAAGCAGGCGTCGATTTTACTGCTGAACTATATGCCATTTTGCAAGCTATGTACTATTTACAGGATGACCAGTCCACAAATCACGTGGTTTTTACTGACTCCTTAAGCAGTCTGCTGGCAATGAAGTCTCAACCCAGGTAACAGGTTTGTCCAAAGGATTCTTCGCATAATCAAATCCCTGACTGTTCTCGACAAAAATATCGTATTTTGCTGGATCCCTAGTCATGTTGGACTTGCTGGAAATGAAGTTGCCGATATGGCAGCCAAGCACGCTACCAGTAATGGCCGTGAAATTCGCCTACCTCTTCCGCCAAGAGATATGTATCCCTCCATTTTATCATATATACGATCTGAATGGCAACGAGCCTGGAATTCCAAGCCCAGTAAACTGAGAGCTATAAAACCAGAACTAGGATTATGGCAGTCCTCACACCGGACCTCACGACGAGAGGAAGTGACGCTTTGTCGATTGAGGATAGGGCATGCCTTTGCGACACACAGCTATATACTGACCGGTGATGACCGGCCTTTGTGCCCACGGTGTTTTAACCCGCTTACCATTTATCATGTTTTGATAGGCTGTTTATCATTAGAACCTCTACGACACCAGATTTTAAGACGTGTAAAAGGCGACACTGCGTATGCTGCTAAAGGATGACTCTGTGTCGTCTGGGGATATTTTTACCTTCCTTCGACAAGCAAATTTTGATGTTATCTTCCGCCGTCCTTGAATATTGTCTTACTCTCTACTGTAGGAGCAGAGTAGATAGCCTGTAAATACAGTTATGGGCGCAAAATGACCATGGCAGTCGACGCGCCCCTAAACCCCAATGCATCATCATCATCCGCAGATTCGTATAGCTTGAGGTGCCTTCCAGTACTGTGTGTCGCTCCGTATGACACAGTGGTGGGTGGCGGCCGAGGTGGACCTTGCGAATTTGTGGGCGAAATGGCGAGGTCTGGTAGTCTTCCGGGGGAAAGGCCTGCGGACCGTTCCAGGGCGAAAGTCTAATCTCATACGTCGAAGAACATAATCCTGCTCCGATAAAAATAAACAGCAGCTTCGAATGATGTGTCTGTTGAAGGGTATTGGATATTATCCGCCCATCCGCGACAAATGGACGTCAGATGCCGCCAGCGCCGCCACGACTGGGACCGACGGTCGACTGTCGCAACACAAACGGAGGCCTTCTGTGGGTTCAGCTATTGACGAGCGTCGGTAGCCGGCTGTGTGTTGTCGGTGGCAATAACTGAACATCGGTCTTCCTGGCGAGCGTTTTCAGCGGTATGTCGTTCTGCCGACCATCTGCAGCTGAGTCTCAGTCTTCGTCGCAGACTCTATGGCAGGGAGAACTTACACCTGGGTATGCATTTATCAGAAACCTTGTGTGTGACATGTGCTTTTGGGGTTTAAAATAGCATTTCCCAGTTGTTCACATTGTCAGCGGATGCACACTCGGCACTGTGTGTCAGGATTTAAATGCGCGGTCACAGCACCAGCGGCGGTCTCGCCAGAGGACGGATGCGTCTGGTCGGCGCCCTGGCTGCCATTATGTCGACAGAGGTGCCGTACACGACGTGAAGATCATGACGATAATCGTCGTCTGGCCGCGTTGCAGACCTCTCGCAGCGCGTGGACAGCGTCAAGGAGGAGAACCTGAAGCTGCGCTCCGAGAACCAAGTGCTCGGGCAGTACATCGAAAACCTGATGCAGGCGTCCTCCGTCTTCCAGTCCACCTCCTCGCCTAAAGTCAAGAAGAAGTAGATGCGCGCGGGCCTCCGGTGCGCCCGCCCAACTGTGGCTCGCATCTCTGCCGTTCGAGAGAGCCAGGCTGGCAACGCGCTGACATCGGCAATGTAGTAGCTTATCCGCGTCAGCTTGGCACCTATGGAGAGCTTATCGCCGCCTTGCCGCTGTTGAAGGTCGACGTAGAGGTGCGAGGCGGCCGTAGCGGTGGCCTAGCGGTCCGTAGATGGCGTCGGCTCCACCGCTGATCTTCCGTGTGCTTTACTCTCTCAGCCGGCCGGGTGTAGGCTGGTGTGCACCTCGCACTGCCCTCGCTCTCACTCGCGCGCGTCGCCGCTGGTCGTCGTCACTGTATGTGGCAGCCACGGGCGCGCCTGCCCCGCCTGCCGTCTGACGTGTTGCCGCGCCTGTTGCCGCGCCTGCCGTCTGACGTGTTGCCGCGCCTGTTGCCGCGCCTGCCGTCTGACGTGTTGCCGTGCCTGCCGTCTGACGTGTTGCCGCGCCTGTTGCCGCGCCTGCCGTCTGACGTGTTGCCGCGCCTGCCGTCTGTCGTGTTGCCGCGCCTGCCGTCTGACAGTGTGTGTCGAAGCTACCGTCTGGCGGTGTGTGTCGAAGCTACCGTCTGGCGGTGTGTGTCGAAGCTACCGTCTGGCGGTGTGTGTCGGAGGTGCCGTCTAGCGGTGTGTGTCGGAACTACCGTCGAGACCGGCGCGCCGATGGCGCCTGAGCAGCAGCCGGCTGGGGACCGTCTGCGGACCTCGGACGCCAACTGTGGTCTGCGCGCTAGTCAAGCATGTGGTCATATCGTATCCAAATCTCTTCTCGTTTCGATACCAGTTAAATGCCAATCCGCAATGTTATGCAAGATGTAAGCGGGGTGCGGACACATGCGATTTGCGTGCATTTCTCCAATGTATTATGTTAAGCTGCGTACGATGCCTAGCAGACCCCCGCATACCTGAAGCTGGAAAGGTGAAAGCGGCTGCATTTTGCGTATCGTTTATCTCGGAAATGCAATCGGCGCTGGCCAGTGGGGGATGTAAATGAATATTGACTTGCGACGTGAAGATTTCCCCGTTGTGTTGTTTCCACCAAAGCTGTGTACTAATTTGTGCACTGTCTTGTGACGCCGTGCAGGATGTAGTACGGTTGTCCGGGTTGGTATGAAGGCGATGGGTGTCCGCACAGGACAGCACCTGCCCGCGGTGGAGGAGAAACTGCATCGATGCTGAGACGAGTGGCGTGTTATGATGTCGGCTTGTTCACCTGCATTTTCATGGGCGCTAAATGACCAGACCTGATCGATGCGCCCTAAAACTCAAATAACCAACCAATCACCTGCATTTTCAGGCATTTTCGGCTGTTGTGTGATATCTGCGTGTAATCACCTCGACAAAGACACACCAGGGTTCATATGACCACAGGTCGAACATCGCTAGGCCCGAACTGAAATTCTAACAAACGACTACAACCAGTATCGCCGGCGTTGTATTGTCTATTATGCTCGCGAATGATTGATTCTTTTCCAATCGCCCTGAAGCCCAAATATTGTCCATTGTGCTCGATAATTGTGTTTGTTGTGTGAATTGTGCTTGCGGGAGCATCGCTGGTGCTACGTTTGAAACACAGGCTATTTATGATAAGTATAGCTAGTTTCTGGTCACAATGCTGGATTCGTTTCTTACCAATCGTCTCCATTTTTATTATATACACAGTGCAGGGTTTGAGACGATGTAGATATATATATATATATATATATATATATATATATATATATATATATATATATATATATATATATATCAATAACCCAGTTGTCGTTACGTTTACTGGACTGAATAGTCAGAAGCGATGATTTGTGAATTGTGTTCCACATTCTGTTGCAGGCCATTCAAGCGCATCACCGTATCGTAGTTCATCGATACCTGCTTAATACATCCCTTTTAGACAGTCCACTTCGCTGCATTTGTGTTGGACCGGGTCCACGGAGAAGTCATTTGACTCATTTAATGTTCGAATGGCGTCTAACGAAATCATGACAATCGGTTAGCGTATGGCTGGTCTGATAAGTAGTGGCACTTGCCCCATGAAAAGTATACAAAGCAAGTTAACACCCATGGTATTGACACCCGTTGAGAAAGTTGACGGATAATTTAGCAATACAACTGGGTTTCTTGCGTAATGCGGTGAACATTCCGTGCACTATGAATATTGTCCACATCAAATGGAGCAATATGATTCCCATGCACATAACGCTATATCAATCAACTTATGGGTTGAAACTGTTTTGGATTCATATCGCACTGGCTTGTCCAAGGGACCAATAAAAGCGATCTCCCTTCCAGTTTGTATCTGGCATGGGTGTGAGCACGGCGATGAATGGTAGGGGGAGGGGTGGCATGTGCGTTACTTTGTGAAGCTGAGTGGGGGTGCAATAGATGTTTTATGCCATTCTGAAGAAAAACTCGTTGAGCGGGGGGGGGAGGAGGGCCGGACAAACTGGTGCTCTCGAAGAGCGCCTCCATTGATAAGCTTAGGTTGGATTGGGGCGGGAGAGGGGATCAATGATCATGATGCTAGTTTTCACCCCTACCGCAGGCAGTGACACCTCTGGAATGGGAGGTACCCTAAGCTTAACGGAATTGAGCATTGCGCGCTTCCTATTAAATGGGAAGATCCCTCTCCCCCTCTCCTGCCAAAAATCCGTCCTGTGGCGATGTCCATTATGCTTAATGCACAATTGCAATTTCGTTAAGCTCTCGTCGAACTTCAACATACAGCATTGCTTATTAACAGTACCCATAGTATCTGTAAGGTACTATGTAGCGACAACATCCAAAGGTGTGGATTTGGGTTCGGGACGTTGAATGTGGGGCTGTTAGCATGGGCGTAGCTTAGCATCCAATGGCAGGCATGTACAAGGGAGAGGCAACGGCGTACCTAGCATTTGTGTCGGAGGCGGGGAGGGACCATACGAATTGGTGGGGAGGGTGGGGGGCACCTGCTTCCATTCGTGCCTCGTCGCTATGTCTTCAATTTTCATCAAGTAAAGTCATTCTACGTGCCATGTCGTACTGTATCGAACCGTTCAGAACTTACATTAAGTTCGAAAGTCAAAGGTCGAACTCATTTCTTCTGTCGACCCACGTTTCTTCGTTTTCTCCCAAAGCTTGGTGCTTGGTATCAAGAGATAGCCCGTAGACAACTCTGGAGCAAGGGACATGTCAAGTCAAGCCTTTGATCAAGGTTTGATCTTGTATTAGTTTAATTAGTTTAATTTATTAAATTGGTTTAATTTGCAGACTCCTCGCGTTTCGTGGCTATGACTTCAATTTATATTATGTGGGTGTCATTCGACGTGGTTTGCCGTACGGTATCAGAATGTTGAGATATCGAGATAATTTAAAAGATGTCGAAGGTCCGGCGTGTTTACAATGATTGAATATACTATGAATAGGAGGGTCAGATCTATGTTTGTTTGCAGTCTTTGAGATAGCAAGCATTGGTATCCTATATGACTAGGGGCTCCCCAAGAAATCCGCCATAACCCACTCGGATGGTGCTCTCATCGCTGGTTTTTAGTTTACGCTGCCACATTGCTGTTCCGGACATACAAAATATATAACTTTCAGTTTGTCCGCTTGCCTCTTAATGACTCAACTGTAGTTGTCAAATTTGCAAGAGAAGCCACACGTGAATGCGCACAATTTTATGACCAGCCCGGGTTCATAACCCCCAGAGAGCAATGTAGTAATCAGATGTAGAACCCAGGAATTGTCATGTGGGCACCTGCCTGAAGAGGCGCCATTTCTTCGGAGCGGCGCCACTGCGAAAGCACCTGAAGGACCAACGCAGTCGATGCGCCCGTAAGCCCAAATAACCAACCAACCAACCAAACAAACACCTGAAAGGGCGCCTCTGACTGCAAAATTCGAGCTTGTACACTGGAACCTTTTCAGAGGGACGCATTTTCCCTGCCTGAGGGACGCCTCCTTCTACGTAAGGGATACAAGCCCTCAGTTCCAGACCTTTTAACCTCCCTGGTTGTCATTGCATCGAAATGTGTCCCCGCGAAACAGGAAAGCATGGGAAAGGAAATTGCATGTTCATATTTTATTGTTTTTTTCTTCTACAAGAGGACAACTTTTAACATACAGCATTGCTCTATGGTGATCATGAAATCGGGTCCAACACGTACGACATAAAACTAGTTGTTCATAGGTAGCGACAAGTAGTGAAAACCTGCACATTTTCGTAGAAAATTTAGTCCCAAAATCTCATTTTTAACAATGGTAAATCTGAAGAAAAAAAATTGAAATACGCTTAACATTGAACTGAAGTGTCTGAAAATGGCATTGAAAATGAAGTGCCAAGGATTTTGCTCGGGGGGGGGGGGGAAGGAAGGCGGGGCTAGGTCCATCTATCCTGTTCAAACTTACCGCGTCCCGGGTTTGTCCCCCCAAGATTTGATCTGGACACAGCTGGAGGTAAATGTAAAAGGAGATGTGACACGTAAATATGGTATATGTGTGCAACATATAATACTAGTATAGTAAATGCACGCAAGAAACAAGCCCCAATGGACTTGACGTGCTGCTGTGGGCAAAACCTACGCCCAAAAACAATATTTGAAAGCACCACTCACAATACTTTTTTTTTTAATCCATGTTTCCCAATCGTTCAGCACTGGTCGGATATCGACTTTTCCCCACTATGGCGCACCTTTGACGCCCGCTTACAACAGTGCATCACTGGGAGAGCCATACACCATCCGGTCAGTGGTCGTGGTGTGGAGCCGTCATGGGGTGCCGCCGGTCCCTCATATCATTTCCGCCCTCCCGCCGCACGTGTGTCCGCTCCACAGTGTTGGTTGTCATGCCAACGAGTGTGACCAGCTACCGCGCCGTCAGACCCCGTCAAGATCAAACAGGCTAACCTTAACTGCATACGACTGCGACTGCCAACCATAGGCGTTGTTTTATGAAAATTATGGGGAGAGGAAAAATGCTACAGGATTGACGTAGGTATAAGATGGGCCTGGTTAACACGCGCACCGGGGGCATAATCCACCCTCTTCTGCTTTTTTGGAGTCGTATCATATTGCAATGCAATCTTGTTATTTTGTTAAACATTGATGAACGCATCCTTTCACTAGGATGCCCTGGAGTTCACTAGCCACGTTTCCTCCGTTGATCACATATCAACGAGCAAAGTACCTGACACTCTACGAGCCCATCCACACACATGCGCGATGGCAAACTATTAATGCATTGTTAATATTAATATGCGAGGGCAAGACACATAAATACACCCAGGTTGGGAATCAGGGCTCCAGTCATGCCAGCATGCATTCCACGGATGGAGACAGTGGAGCGGACTGCTTTCGGATATTCAGTACAAAATGCTGATTTTATATTTTAAGCGATTTGTGGTCATATTTATGTGTTTGCATGGATGGTGAAAATAATGCCAATATTTAATCATTACATAGCGCAGTTGCCTGCTAAATCTACCTAACGCACCGTTTTCACGTTAGTTAATCTAATGCCAATATCACCTTAAAAGGTACCGAGTTCCAAATATCCTCAAAATTTGAATTTGCATTTGTATCACTGCGCTCCCTCGCAACGCTCGCTCACATCTGAACAGCCAGTGTAAACACGTAAGGTGCACGCTGCCGGAGAAATGTCTGTGGGGTATAGAAATGTCCGGGGGGAATACGTGCAAAGAATCACGATTTCTGGCAATCCAAATCAAATCCCGCCCCGGTAGCTCAGCTGGTTAGAGCGCTGGTCTGCACTAGTCTCCCCTGTCCTGGCAACACAGGGTTCGCGTCGGTTCACGCGCTTGCATTTAGCGGGCTAAGCTGCTGGGAGGATCAGTTGGCAGCTGGCTCGATAAGGCCGGGGACGAGCTATGAGGCGGCCGTGTCGGTGCATTGACGGCATGTCAAACCTTCGGCCAAAGTTCTTCCGTTGAACTGGAATTCATGGATGGGGTTGTGGGTCCAGGGCTCACGCAACACTGCTTAACAATAGGAACCTGGTTTATAAAACCACCCTTGTTTAACCTGGATGGATTTTTGTTTAAAGTCAGCCCCTTTCTGACCTTCACATTCTGGTGACTTGTCATGCAAATATGAATGTGTTGAAAATATGAGGGTGGCTGCTCGAAAATTTCCTGATGAAGAATATAATATAACACATCTGCCTATAATACTTCCAGGGCACATAGTACACGACCCAGACGTACTTAGGAACGCGATCCTCATTTCCCATCTGTCGCGATATCCCACCAACAGCCAGACTGGAACAACAAGATGTACAAGTGCATGTGTTTGATCATGTCACACCCTTTAACCGATCATATTAGACCACTGTAACCTCAACACCGCTACCAGTACCAGTGCCCTACTAGTTAGGGTATGCATGGGGTGGAAGAAAACAGCCATCGGGAGAAATACAAAATGTATCTTGATCCATGTCTAGTAGCGTTTCTAAACTCAAGTAGCAGTATAGATGATGTCGATATGGAACTGGGCCCCTCGTCACCAACGTCAAGTTAGTGACGAGAGGCCTCGTCGATCAAGTCTCATCGTCTGGGGTATGACATGATCACACACGTGCATGTATTATCCTAGCTGTATTATTGCAGACGTACACTTGCTACGTGGACTATGAATATTGAAGTCGTACTGAGGGTGTGAGACTAAACAACTACCTATGAATAGGAGCCGGTACACATATGGCAGGAGAAAAACAACGTTGGGAACAAAACCTGGCCACATGCGAACAAGCGTGGTTTCTGCGAATGAGAACGCCGGAATAACAGCAGTACAGTGCAAGACATTAAATGCGCACTGCTCTGTTTGGCTGTCTGATGGCTAGATTCGCTGATGCCACGAAATGGCTCTAATTTGTCATATACTAAGTGCACTGAATACGCAATATTTCGCTGCTTCTCTGCCATTTTGGAGTTATCTGTAGCTGTTCTAAGAAGTGTTTATTTCTGGTGTTTCTCCGTTTTGTATGTCCTATATGTCTTATATGGTAAAATACGTATACGTCGCCACTCCCCAAGTATGTACGTGCGTGTGAAATAGGCAAAGTACTCACTCTATAGTCCAAGTCACGGATAATATAAAAGAAGTTTTTTTTTATCACACATGCAAGCACAAATATATGGGAAAATAATCTGCCTTCATTAAGAAGATTTGACATCGGACAATGGGCCATACAACATGTAGCTCCGAGGAAAGGACGAGGGTTTACAAAAACAAGTCATTCAATATTTTAACGTACAAAACTCAACAAACCTCAGCATTTTAACGTCTGCAGTGCTGCGGCCCTCCCAGCGCCGAGGTCTTCTGCCATGGACGAATTTAGGAATAATTTAGGAATAAATTCATGGGGGCACTTGTTTGATGGGGCGACATTTCTTCGGAGGGGCGCCACTGTGAAAGTACTTGGGACAGGGGCGGATGTAGGGATGGCACTGAAGGCATATACCCCATGGAAATTGGCGTCCCTTCGGCCGGAAAAAGCCTCCACTCCGGGAAAGCTCGAGATGCTTCCCATCAAATGATTGGTCAGAACTGCCTCTCTCGGAATAAAAGGCGTCCTTTCAGTGTGCTCGAGTGTATCCCCCTCGAATTATTCCGTTAGAGGTGCTCCTTGGAAGGAAAAGGCCCCGTTCAGAATGTCCGAGTGAACTCCTCTATTTTTTTTAAGTCACAAGCTCACTTTGAAAGGTAAAGGTACCCCGTCGGGAATGCCCGAGTGCACCCCACTCCTGATTTGTTTTTCAGCGGGAGGCGTTCCCACCCCCAGAGACAACAGAGACAGTGCATTTTTTGGTGTTAAAGGGGTGGGTCGCTCCCTGGCTGCACCTCTGTCTGAATACCTGACAATTTTGGCATAGTCGATTCACCGCGGATGTGGAGTGGAATCTGGAGTGGTGATTTCACTAATGCCGAGATTAGACAACATATTTGAATACCCATTCGCACGAGATTATCCTTAGCTGAAGTTGGTTTATAACGCAATGTGGTGTAAAGCACAATAATCGGAATAATATCGTACCAAAATACTCACCTGGATGTTTGGCATTTCATTCATACTCGGTCCCAACAGCCTAAGAGTGCTTTGAACTTGTTCCATTTTTGTCGCTTGTGGTTTGCAGCTTGCTTCTTGGTAGAGCAATATTCGACAATTTTACCGCTTATGTCCTCTCTCGCGAGATACTTGGTTATGCTGAGTTAAGTAGCAGATTCGAGCCTGTGAGTTTACTTTCACTGACGTATCCAGTTCCGTGTCACACCTTTCGTAAAGCAAAAGCCACACCAAACAGTTCTCCACCACCTAACATCGTGTTGTCATTCATGACTCATCGAGACAAAAATTATCTCCGAAAAAATTTTCAGGTCCTGGAGGCCATATATCCTTGCTTCGGCCACGAAATTCTCCCTGGGAAGGGAGGGTCGTGGCCGATATGTATATATACACACATATATATATATATATATATATATATATATATATATATATATATATATATATATATATATATATATATATATATATATTAACGTTTAGCACGCGCCCTGGAGGGTGGGTGGGGGCGGCAAATCCGCCCACCCCTCCGGTTTTTCGTGAATAGCTCCAGATTTTAGCGGTCGACATACGTAATTTTTTGCGTACCTGCTTAGAAATGACCGGTGCGTTGTTTGAAGCAAGAGAAATGGAAATCGGCAGGAAATTTGTATAGTTAGGGCCGTTAAAGTATTTCTTCAATTGTAGCGCCAGACCGCAAAAATCGGCGCTGGTGCGCTTCAGTACATTGGCAAAAGGGAAGTGTTCTTGACAGCACTAGCGACTTGTTTGCTGTATATTATTATGCTATAGTTTCAAAGTCATGTTAGGTTACCGAGGTCAAGTTAGGTCAGGTTCATGACAGGTTAATGGAACCAAACCAAATATCTCCAGATGTTACTGGTCGATATAGGCCATTTTGTGTCTACTTGATTCCAAATGTCCGGTGCGTCGCTTAAAGTGAAAAAAAGAAGAAAATCGGCTGAGCATTTATCGAGTCAGAGACCGTCAATTAGAGACCGTCCGTCGCTTCCCGTATATCGGCAAAAGGAAAGTGTGCTTGGCCATACTAGCTTCTTGTTTGATGCATATTGCTGTGCTATATATTTCAAGGTCACGCTAGGTCACCGAGATCAAGTCAGGGCGACCGGGACAGCTCTGGTTCATGAGCGATACATTCATGAATTCATAAATACAAAATTAATTCATAAAATAGATTCATGTCATCAGTATTGTGAGGAAGATGATGACCATGCAGAACTTTTAGTGGCATCCTTAGACCGCCCAAGTTCAATATGAATGCGACAGGGCAACGGAACTGGCCGGACAGACATAACTCATGTGCTCATAGCCAATTTTTAATTCGAGCATTTGTCATCACTACAACCGCAGGGGCGGTCCGAGGCACCGAAATCGGGTGAGGCAGTCACCACTGCAACCCACCACCTCACCCCGCCCCAACATCGGATTTCGACCACTCTGTTTTTCCGTTTTCACGTGACTCACCTGGGCTTTCCGAAGCAGCACTGCCCTCCTTAGTTTTTTTTTTTGGTGGCAAATACTTTACTTTATATGAGGGAGAAGAAAGTGAAGTTTGAAGGACTATCAGTATAATTTATCATGATTGATGATTGTCTTAACTTCAAGGCTGTGCTATGAAGGCCACAAAAAGCATAGTGCAAGGCACACAAATGGATACACATAGCATTTGAACTTTATTTGATACCAGGAACTGACATGATAGGTGAAGCATAACTCCCTAGGCTATACCATACCATCCAGTCACTAATTGAAGATAACTAAATACAAATGAAGTGCACTGAATAACAGAACAGCACAGCCAAGGGAGAGACTGAGTGGCGCAAGAGCCCCTCTTACATCTTAGAAACAGGAGGCCCTGATAAATCCCTGACAGCACCCACAGGACAAGGAAAGGATGTCCCTTGACACACCTCGGCTGTCTCAGAAATATCAGGAAACAGTGGTTGTACATTTGCCTTCAGTGTCCTTTCTCGAAAGTTACTTCAATGAATTATTTCATGTTTATCATGTATATTTATTCATTGTTTAATGCCACCCGTCTTTTCAGA
Organism: Imbricaverruca yamaguchii; assembly: GCA_034440575.1. Taxonomy (NCBI): domain Eukaryota; kingdom Metazoa; phylum Arthropoda; class Thecostraca; family Neoverrucidae; genus Imbricaverruca; species Imbricaverruca yamaguchii. The sequence goes on along the minus strand of JAOTOL010001265.1, from coordinate 196,315 downwards.
TTATTTCCCTAAAGTGAACGTTGCAAACTCAATGATTTTAAAAAGCCACCATGCCCATAGTAATGTTCAGTTACTCCATTATATTTACTTTGGTAAGCATGAATCAGACTTGAAGCAAGGTAGTAGCTAAACATAAAATAAGCCTTTGAATGAATACTTTTCACACAGCAGGAAAGTGCCTTAAGATATTCTTTCGACTCTTAGATTTTTCCCAATATACTGTTTATAAAAGTGATGAAGCGTGACCACTCATTTCCTCTCAAATGTTTTCTTTTCAGCCGGAAAGATAAGTAACACAAAGAAAGTGGCTTTGGGTTAGGTAACATGGCATGAAATATGGTGTAAAAATAAAATGTAAGATGCCCATTTCCTAACCTGGCCTAACATTAATTTAAAAAGAACATGCTTTCCCACAGCAAATTTTAAAATTGTATTTTACTTTACAAAATTGAAAACATACAAACCAAATCCAACGGATCACTTTTTAATTGAAAAATCAAGCCTTCCATATTGGGCGCTGTATGACCAACGCAGTCGATGCGCCCGAAAGCCCAAATAACCAACCAAGCCTTCCATATGAAAAGCACCTGACATAGCCAAGCCAAGCCCCTTGGTTTGCTTTTTCGAGGTAACATGTGTAAAACAAGTCCTGTGCACCCCAAAGCAAAATAATAAGTTATCTTGCATGAATTATCATCAATGCTTCCTAAAATGGGAATGGTTATATTTGTTTAATCTGTAGAAGCATAGCACACCACAGATAGGAATTTAAGGACAACCCAATCAATTTCTTGGCAAAACAAAATCTATACATTTGCTAGTCCTGGAAATCCATTGGTTCATATACTAAGGATCCAAGTTTATAACAAGATACAAATTTGTTTGGTGAGGGTTCGGACTTTAGCTTAATTCGAAACAAATATGGAAAACTGCAATTGTAAAAAAAAACACCAATAAAATTCCTCCAAGTGTCAACCAATAATTAAATGTAGTCATAGCTGGTCACATTTAGAGATTGCGAACATCTCCTTCCATTCTCCCTACCAAACTTCCTTGGCACTTGCAGGACTGGAGATATCTCACAAAGTAGAGGATCCAAGTTCATATTTTTAAGGCACATTTTCACATTACATATGGAAAATGACAACCCAACATTAGCAGAATACCAAACCAGGAGGTCCAGGCCACATACTAACTTGGGGTCTCCAGGCATGGGCACTTGCCTACCAACTATGAGGAACATGAACAATATTATGAGCCTAAAGATCAGACCAAACATTTGGTCAGACTAAGCCTGGTTTTGAATTGGGAACAGTTCAACATACCAGTACAAATTGGATGCATTGGAAGATCCAGAGCTGTTTTTCGGTTGCTCAGCGGTGCGAAACAAAACTAATTCAGTTTTTTTTTAATTCATAAGTTTCAAACTGCTTGAATTTGGCATCAAATGTTTCTAGTTTTGTGTACTTTGTGTATCATAGACCGATTCTACTCCAAAGCAGTCTGTTGGGGGGGGGGGGGTATAGTTGAGGACCACATCAAAGCCCACTCTTAGCCCACCTTTCCTGAACGCTCTCAGTTGAGCAGATTTTCTCACCTCTCCCACCCATCTATGCAGGTAGGAAACATGCTCTAACCCCAGTGTCGCACAATTCCTTAAGTGCATGTATCAATTGAAACTTTTTGTGTGAAGCACTTTCTGATGTACCCCGAAAGTCAACTTGCACACAATTTCCTCTGCCGGTACAATGCACTCCACAGAAACGTTTTGGTTCATCTCGCAAAGGCCCCATGCCCGGCACTTCGTATGAAACGAAAGCGCATAATATTGTCCTATTTTGATTAAGGCTTTTCTCACTCATACGTATTTCAGATTAATGATAGAGCTGCTCGAAATTGAATATGCAAATCTTAACTTAAATTTTCACGATAATTGCGAATCACCAATAAACGTTTCATGTCAATTCTTTACTTTTGTGATTTTCCAAGAGCATCACTATGTACGAGAATAACACAAGAAAGATCTTCCAACTACACAAATATGATGTTTCCGAGGCACAGAAACACACAAATAGGATGTTTCCGGAGTCGCATACATCGATATTTTCTTTATCATCAGCAAGCTCACCAAGGTGCAAACTATCAATCATGATTTGGGACCGCTCAAGTTCAGTATGAATGTGACAGCGAACATATTATGACTGGGATAGGACTAGGTCATGCGTTGTATAAACATAGGATATGAGCACATGGCTGTTGCTATTAACATTGATATTACAATGCACTGTTCCAGATATAATAATCGCAGACAGTTGTAGTTCACGGGGTACAACGTAGACACACACTCAAATGATTCGATATGTCGAATTATCGTTGGTGTTGAAAATGTCAGATGGCCAATTGTGCCATGCGTGCGTCTATAATTTCGATAAATATTGGCGGTAGCCATCCACACGCACCCTCTCCATTGTTGATGAATGTGACAACCTACAATGTAGCCTAAGTGACAGGTGGTGAATTCCAAGCTGATACACATCTCGGTACGGATGATTTTTGATACGCGCCCTGGAGGCTCTGAAAATTATACTTACTGGAAGGATAGTACATGGAGCAATTTTATGTTGCTGTACTTTCTCGGTACATTTGTTGTGATATTTGTAAGAAACTGTTTCAGCACCGTGTCCAGGAAGGAGAGGCACAGTGATACAAGAAAGGATATCGTTCTTCGGATTGTGATGTTTGTGATGTATTCGAACACAATATATGCATTTTGATGTTGTACCCGGAGTTTTGATTTTACAGAGATACTTGAAATGGATGGAAGATTTATATTTTCCCATTTTTTTTTTGCTGGGAAAATATGGTAACATTTATGCTCATCTTCTCATAATATATCGATCAAAGCAACGAGCGAATCAAGGAAATGCACCACACCGTTTCTAACTTAATATATCCTTGCTCCTATTCATAGCATCAAACGTTTCTTCCATCTGTCTTTAATGCAGAAATCGTGCCTTTAAAATTCCAGCACTGATATACTAACCGACCCACATAATATGCTTCCCTACGATAACAAAGTGACTCATAAAAGCATTCCTATGCAAACTCCATAAACCTCTTTTTCAAGCCTAAAGTCACCAATTTCAGATAAGAATCTCAACCGTTCATCTATGCTTTTCGAAAAATTTGAGCACGTTCACAATCCCACAGCTTGCGTATTAATGAGTCCTTTTCCTGCTGGCATGTTCCACATTGGTCAGAATCCAAAACTTGTATGCAGTACAATAATACATTGGTGGCAAGTATATTAGCTGTAATTTTGCATTGGAATATTTCAGACAACATTACGCTGGAAGATATGTATTGTTCGTAAAACATTTGGTGCCTATCAAATTTATCTGGGATACAAATGTTCAATTTGGATACAATGTTGCAATGCTTTGAGTTTGGATATTTTAATTGCCTTTTGCGCCTTTTTATTTTTTTTTCTATATCAATCATTTTCCGATTCTACACCATGAAGGTAAGTATTAACACGCGCCTTGGAGGGCCTCTGAAAATTACGCGCACTAGAGGGTGGGGGGAGGAGGGGCGGTTTTCTCCCCTGATATCTCGGCTCTTATTCAAGCTGGAGTAACGAAATTCACGGGCAGATGGGTACGGCAGGGAACTCTACAGCGTGCAAATTCCATGACCTTACATCAATATCTTCAAGGTCAAATGAGGTCACATGTCAGAATGTCTTGTTTTCGTTAGCTTGGCTTGTCATTGTTATGGGTCGCTGTGATCGCTGTGATCAATCGCATGACAGGCATTTGCATGTATGACAACATTCCAGTGGACAAAGTTTGGTTCCATTAACCCGTCATTAACTTGACCTGACTTGACCTCTGTGATATAACATGACCTTGAAACTATATAGCACAACAATATACATCACACATGTCGCAAAATTTTCGAAGAACAGTTACCGGTTGCCAATATACGGGAAGTGCATCAGCGCCGATTTTTGTGGTCTGGCGCTAGGATTTTTTAAAACTCTAACGGCCCCTAACTCGAAGAATATTGGGCCGATTTCCGTCTTCCTTACCTTAAACAACGCGCCGGCCATTTTTAAGCTGGTGCACAAAAATGGCGCATATCGACCGATAAAATATCACGTTATGTACGAAAAACCGGAGGGGGTGGGCGGATTTGACCCTCCTCAAGTGCACATGGGGCTGTACGTCTGGACGGACACTTTTTGTTAAATTATAGGTGTTAATTATGGAAGGCGTTTGAAAGCTGGATGTCATAGATATGTTAGACTTATCAACTTCATGGTCTGCTGTCTTCAGCAAGTAACATCCTATACATTTTGGCCAGGTACTTTAGGATGTGTCGTCAAATTATTCCATACGCATGACATAATATCGCTGGATGAATGTCCATATAGGCCTCACAAGTTGCATGTTGATTATCATTAGTTTTTTTTTTAAAGTTTGCATTCCATAAAATAAATGTAGTGAAGTGGCAGACCGGTTGAAAGACCAGCATATATCCAATAGACCAGTAAAAAAACTCGCCTATTCTGACCGGACTTTCGGCCCTTGCATTTGTCGCCTGTAGTGTGCACACCGAACCTTTCGGCATAGTCTGGCCTTTGTTGAAACACGTGTGGTGTACGCAGACTCGCTGCAATACGGCGGGGCCTCTATTGAGACGTGTGTACACTGACAAGCTTCGGTACGGCAAACCACTGTATGTCCCGTCGTCGCCATATATGTCAGTCAGGACAGACAATACATTTGATAAGGAATCTGGGGTCTCATAAAGGTTTTTTTAGGGGGATGGGGCTAAGGTTTTTTTGCGGTATATTTTCCGAATGCACAAGCTGGCGTAAAGAACAGTTATCAGGCAAGACCGACGTCTGACGGCACCATGCCATGAGCCAGGGCGAGCCGTCTGTTGTCCGGTCGGTGGTCGTGGTGAGTAGCCGCCGTGCCGGGCCGTCGGTACCAGTCCATCACTGCCTGCCTCTCTCCGCGCGTGTATCGGCTCCGATGTGTCAAGGGGCCGTCCGCTCCACAGTGCTGGCTGTCATGACAACGTGTGCGAGCAACTGCCGCGCCGTTAGACCAAGTCAAAATCAATTAGCGAACCTCAACTACACATAACTAGTTATTTCTTGCTGTCAACTGGTGTCACTTGTAACTTAGCATCACCTTCATTAACACATTGCTACTGTGACTTGGGACTCTGCGCCGTCTCTGCGATCAGATCTATACACCACTTCTCGGAGGGGGATGATAGCTTTTTCCGAAATACATTTGATATCGACATAATAGGATTATGTTATAATTTACAACGCTATTTTGTGAATATGGATCACACGACTCCACCAAGAGCATGCGTGGATAATGGGATTTAGGTGACGGCAAAATTGAATGCTAATCGTTGTGGTTTTCTGAACAAAAGCTTGCATTTATTACCTTATTCTTGTAATCAACATATTACGTAGTATGTTGCGCGTGTCGCTTCCCTCGATAACAACTATCAACTGCATACGCACCGTCTGGTTTAATGCCTAAATTTGCATCAAATTGATGCAATACAATACGATTTGATGCAACTCGGAACGTACCAGCAGGTTTGCAACATGACAGCCGCGTTACTAGTTAATCCAGCAAAAACAATTTAAAGAAAATGTGCTCTGGGTGTTCATTTCAAAGTGCCGAAAATTTCACCTCATCATCCATAAATTTTTTAGAACTGGGACAACAAAACCTGAGATGGCAACCCACTCCCCCTCCCTCGGAAGCCACCTCAGGGTTAAGATGCGACCAAACGTTCTAAAGGTATGTACACTATCATCAGTAACGCTCACTTACTGGAGTGGGTCATACACTATCATATTGTGTCTTATCCATATGTCTGAAAATGTTAGATTCCTTACTTCCTTCCTTTTTGTCATCAGTAACGCTCACGTAGTCGAAACAAGTTCGATGTGGTAGATTACAGATTCGATGCAGCCGACATCCTGACGCGTGAACATGGTGTGAACAAAGTATTAGGTAGCTCTATTAATACCAGTGTACACAATCTTAGAACACTTGGTCGGATCTTAACCCGGAAATCGATTCCGATGGGGGGGGAGGGTTGCCATCTCCAGTTTTGTTGCCACAGTTCCCAAACGTTTATGGATAATGAGGTGAAATTTTCGGTCCCTTTAAATGAACATCCAGAGCACATTTTGCTAAAATGGTTTTTCCTGGATTTACCAGTAACGCGACTGTTTTGTTGCAAACCTGCTCGTACGTTCCGAGTTGGAAAAACCACGCGTATCTCACATAAAATGGATGCAAATTTAGGCATGAAATGGACCATTGCCACACAAACACGGTCTGGGTTCTTGCAGGGATAACTGGGTTCCTCTTTGTGAACTTGTCAGCTTCTTGACAATGACAAGTACCAGGATTGATGTGTCTTAGCTCTGGAGCAAGGACTGTCCCCATCATTCTAGGACACTTTTGGCCTTCATGATTGACCTTGACCCGCTGTAACGTGCGACGAAATGATGCACACTGCCACGTGCTGTCCGTCGATACTCTTTTTGTGCGCATCGGTCCCATATGTCAGGAGGTGCACCCTCCTTTAGCTTTTAATGCATTCTGACCTCAGTAATTGACCATGGTCTAATGATGCATGCAACTGAAAGTTGTGCACGGCGATCACCTATTCTGCCAGTAACAATTTGGTAGCGTGCATGCTATCTCTCATGAGCTAGAGCTGTCCCGGTCATTTCAAGTGCACTGTGACCTTCAACTTGACCTTGAGCGGTATAAAAATGTGACTAAAAGTTGCGCACAGTGGTCAGCTCCCTGACAATGACCATTACAAGGATTGGTGCGACTTAGCTCGGGAGCTATGACTGTCCCCATCATTCTAGGACATTTTCAATCTTCATGATTGACCTTGACCTGCCGCTATGTGTGATGGAGAGATGCACACCGCCAGGTGTTGCCGTCCATACCGTTTCTTTTTGTGCGCATCGGTCACATATATCAGGAGGCGCCACCGTTCCCGTAGTTTTTAATGCATTCTGAGCTTTGTAATTGTAGTGAGATTGCACGTGAGGTGGCACTGGTACTAGCCCCAGGATGCCGGCAGATGAGTCATCCAGTGCGGCGACCTGGTGACCGGGTCGGGCCGGCCGGATACGTGGCGTGGTGAGGCGTGTGCGTGATGGACCAATCAGCGATCGGGTGTGTCGGAAACGCGGGAGCGGTGTCGAGTTGACCTGGGAGGGTGTGGGCTGTGCCGGGGCCAGTTTGGTTACCGCCGATCGCTGAGGAATACACGGTGCTGTCATCAAGGTTTTCTCTTCGTGAACTATAGTAATGAACCTTAGCTCAATGAAGTATACAACTGAAAGTCGTGCACGGTGATCACATATTCTGCAAGTAACAATTTTGCAGTGTGCCTACTATCGCTCATGAGCTAGAGCCATCCCGGTCATTTCAATTGCACTATGACCTTCAACTTGACCTTGAGCGGTCTAAAAATATGACGAAAAGATACGCACAGTGGTCAGCTTCCTGACAATGAAAACTACAAGGATTGATGTGGCTTAGATGGGGAGCTTTGACTGTCCCCATCATTCCAGGACATTTTTGGCCTTCATGATTGACCTTGACCTGCAGCAATGTGCGATGAAGAGATGCACACCGCCAGGTGCTGTCCGTCAACACCCTTTTGGTACACATGGATCCCATATGTTGGGAGGCGCAACCACTCGCTTAATATTAAAATTGGCACGTCCGGAGGCCCGCGCCAACTTCGCATGTCCGGGGGGGGGGGCAGATGTCTGCCCCCTAAGATCTCTAGAACTATGCTAGCTAGCGACAAACGGAAAACGGCGTTGGATAGCTGGTGACAAGCTCTATCGAAAGTGCTTGGTTATTATTTCGCTCAGGTCAACATTCAGGTCACTGGGTCATCATGTGTCAAATTCGACCAGATCAGGTGGGACTCAGATATTGACACATATCTCAGGACCTGTAACACATAGAAACAAACGGCCAGCGCTATTCGACAGTCCTTGAAATGCGCTACCGACAATAGGCGGTGTAATCTAAGGTCAGGTCAACCGAAACTCAAGTCAAGGTCATGAATTCGTCTAGGGAGGTCATGTAATAAATCAATCGACACGTTTTGGTGATACAAGCATAATGACGGTAATTTCAGCCTTCTAGCTCAATGCAGTGCGATATAATGCGCAGAAATGTGTAGTAATCTCAGGTGACCTCAGAGACCTTGGTGAGGTCACTGAGCAAAAATGTCAGTAGTAACATTGAGCATAGCTTCCATCTACATGCCACAACCATCTACATGCATGTGAGATCATTCCGAGCGCAAATATGTAACCATGAAATATTTGCATATTTTACCATAACCCTATAATTTGGAAGCCATGGCCGCGAACTGACCTAAGGTCAATGCTACGAAAAAACCGGAATACATATTATGGCCCCTGATGAGATCATGACATATTATAAGTTTGAAATCAATCGCCAAATTATTGTGGAAGTTATGCCACCTAGAACTCCGAATGTAGTTGGGTCACTTCGCCTGACCTGGTGACCTGACCTGAGATGACCGAGGATTACAAATGTATGAGGATATGCGGAAAAGACCAATGAACAGCTATGCGAGGGTTGGCCCTGCTAACCCGATTAGTTTGGCGGCAAATGAGGAAAACCCGGAGGGGGGGAGCAGGTATCTGCCCCCCGGACGTGCGCGTGTTAAATGTATTCTGATGTTTGTAATTGACCTTGACCAAATGAAGCATGCAACTGAAAGGTGTAGACGGTGATCCTCTCTTCTGCTAGGAACAATTTGGTAGTGTGCATACCATCGTGCATGAGCTAGAACTGTCCTCGCCATCTTAGGCGATTTCTGACCATGACAATTGACCCTGATCTAAGTAAAGTTATGATTACAACTTGCGCGTTGTAATGGGCTATCTGGAACTACCGATGGAATGTGTGTTATCGCCTTCATTCAGAAATTAGAACCGTCCTGCTGGTTGACCTTGCCACTTCATTCTATTGAGGTTAAACGGCTGCGTTTAACGCAAAACGAAGTTCAGATTCGCAAACGGCGAGGTCGGTTTCACCATGGACGACAATTTGGGTGCAATCGGTGGTGTGTCCTGAATGTGAATATGAATACGCTTGTTAACTTTACGGACGTTTGCTGAGGGCAGCTCATCGGGGTGGAGCTTATTAGGGTGACCGTAAGGCCCGCAGGCTCCGCTGAACACGAACAGCCCTTGGCAATATGGTGTTGTTTGGCGGGTTGGTTTCCAAAACGGAATAGTCTGCATGGAAGAGGAAAATTTGTCGGAATATGTATAGCGAAAATTGTATTCTTGAAAAAAAAACATCTCGATAGGCCAGGGCCTGGACTCAGGAGGTACATCCAATGGGGAGCCGGGGGCCTCAGCCTCCTTAGCAACCAACAATTAACTAGATCAAACAAGAAATTTATAAATTTTACCCGCGCAAGACCAATAGTTTTCGGCACGATTCGCGCGCTGAGTGTTTTCTGTTCGTTATGTTTTTTCCATCTGCCTCCCTTAAGAAAATTGGCTGCGGCACTGTCTGGACTTCCTGGTTTCGTACCGTGCTAATGTTAATTTGCCACTTTCGCAATTCAATTTGAAAAATATAAACTTGGACCCCCTGATTTTGTGAGTGATTTCCAGCCTTGGACATGTGGCCTGAACCTTCCACCAACATACGACTAAAATTTCAAATGCCCGATAAAAAAACTAGTATCCTAAGTTGGCAGCGAGAGCCAGAAGTAACATAAATGTGGCGCAGATTATGCACTTGCGAAGCACCGTGTGCGTTTATCGAATCTACTGAGAATTGTCGGAAGCCACCATATTTGAAATGATTTCTGTTGTCCGTGAGCGGAGGCATGAGATCCTGAGTTGTTATAAGGGATTTGCAGTATAAATTGTGTTTGAATTATTAGTTCATCATTCTTCACTGCTGAATTTTATCTTTGTGAATGGACTACGATTTTAAAGCTATTTTATGAAGGCATATTTCGTGGACTGGGAAGTGCGGAAGCGCATGTCCATGCCATAAAGCAAAAGCGGACCAAGGTTGAGGAGAGGATACAAAGGTTTGAAGTGATGCAACTGAGTTTGAAACACTTCCATTATATGTGTAGCCATAAACCAGACAAATTGCTGATTTGTACTTTAACCTGTTGCTGATGTTTCTGGGCTTGTTTGTATGGAGCATCAGAGCAGTATTTGTATAGCCATGGGAGCTTCCATGAAGTTAACAATAACCACGGCAGACAGCTCTGGGAGATAGCTTCAGTAACAAGCAACCTTGGCACCTAAATTCATGTTATGGGCTGATTTATGTTGCTATGCACAGTTAGGTATGGAAAAACAAGTTGCTGATGAATCTATGGCTACCTGTTTGCTTCATGATGTGGATTTCATTACAGTGCATGCTTGTTGCTGGAACCATGCTATGCAACAGTAACAAACATGGATTATAACTTAGTTCATGTCAGGAAGTGTAGCTATGTAGTCATTCATTTATGTGATGCTTCAATTCATTATTGTGTAAAGCTAGAGTGATCTGTCCCATAGCATTAGTTTAGTTGGCTAATTGCTTGTTGCTGGGTCCCTCTGCTGCAGCTGTTGCAACAGAAGTAGCATGCACTGTACAGATGGAGTTGGAAGTGGGTGGTGTGTGCATGTGTGTATGTGTGTGTGTGTGTGTATATATATATATATATATGTGTGTGTGTGTGTGTGATATTCTGATAACATTGTTGGTAGTTTATTAGCAGCTAAAATTGGTGCTTTTTAATGCTTGCTGATTAAAAACATGATGCCCCAGGCACTTAGAAAAAACAAATTAGGTAGTCTTTGGTTACCATCCTGGAGATGTGGAACTGGAAGTATTATTATACTTCATAGGTTATTTTTTTTTTGTGATTTAAAATATTTTTAAGGCTTTGTTTTTTTTTCCAGTACAATGTTCATAAATGTGGTTAAAAATGCAACCACTAATTTCTGCTGCAAATGCCTTATATTGTACCTTAGGGAATTCATGAGACCAGTTTTACCCACATTTTATCTCCATGAAGTCAGTGAATGGATTTTAAAAGGATATTTCTTCTTCCATGGGATTTTAGGCTAGGTTAGGTTATGTTTGGCTTTTATATTTTCTTTTTGTCATCATTTTTTCATCATCTGTTTCCAAGCTCAAAGGGTTTTCAGTGGTATTTTACATGTTAACTGGAAAGTCAAGATTTACAGAGTAAATGAATGTTCAATGTCCATAAACATTCATTAGAAAAAAATGAATAATAACAAAAAATATATTAAAACACAAATTTACCCAAGAATTCAAACCTGACAGGGGCTCAGTGTTGAGTTTTTCCATGTCGTCAATGCTATAAGGAATGTTGGCAAGTGAACTTTCATGACCCATTTTACCTCCCCATCTTTAAGCATTAAAGCAAACACAGTTCGGTTAAAGGTGAAATACAAACCCAGCATACACTATATTACCTATGTAGCATCCTAGGAACATTGATTATGGCAGTCTGTTCTGAAGTTGAGCTCTGGAGAGGAAGGATGACCACAAACTATTTTTGTACATGGTGTGGTCAACCAAATAACCTTGATTAACACAGTAACAGTCATGCATAAATTGGAAAGTGCACATTTGAGGCAACCCAACATCCACAGGTTTTAGGCAACCTAACATCAGTGTTTTAACCTTCCCATATCTCCAGTCAGATCCTCACCCTGTCATGAGGGTTGTTAAATGTCCTAGCTTCTAAACTAAGTGGTTCTTGAATGTCAACCAGGATTATTGGGAAGCCCTCTGTGAATGTGAATGTGAGTTTTGAGTTAACAATATTACTGAGACTCATTGTTGTTTTTCAGAAGAAAGTAAACTGTCAACATTCTGTATCTACATTTTAGGTCAAGACAGTTGAAATGCATCCAATCTGAAAGCTAATTGCATATCTATTGCATAGTGTCTTAAACAAATAATCATATTGTTCCACCATAGGCCAAGATTGGAAGTATCCTTAGGTCACTGACCTGACATCAAACACAAACCCAAGACGTGTGTTTAACCACTGCCAAATTGTAGTTGTATGGCAAGCTTCATTTCAACATACTTATGTGTATAAAGCTTGAAGAAAATAAAAGTTTGTATAGTGGAATGACCCAGGATGATCATGACCATAACTATGATTCATAGTTTTGGTTCCATTGGGTAATTTAGGTCATGCAATGCAAGTTTGATACTATTTAAGCCATGAAAACACAAATACACAATTCAAACAGGAGTGTCTAAATGGGTTTTGTCTGCCTAGCACACTTTATCTCACCCTGTCATTGGGCCACTTAACAGGACTCAATCAGATTGGAAAGGAACTTCTCATATGTCTGCATGGATGCCAAGTGAAAAATCTGGTTAATTGAGCATGCATATTACAAGAATACAAAACACTGATCAAACATTTGTGATGGTATTAGGTCATTGACCTGATTTCAAACAGAAAACTAAGAGATATCAGAGAGATATCAGAGTTTCATTTCAATATCTTTTAATGTAGGTGCATTATTGACATTGCAACGTTTTTGGAGGTGATCCTCTGATCTGACCTAAGTCAATGACTCATGACCCAAGGTAAAAATTTTCACAGATGAAAAAAAGAGGACTGAAAGCACTGAAGGTTTTGCGGCGCTGCTCTCCGCCGTTTTTCTCCATTGCATGTCCCAACGCAACCTAAAGCCTTAATAACTAACTTTATCACAGAAAAACCTTGCAGGGCGTAAAAACCCTGAGAGACTCAAAGGGGGTCGGTTAGCCGAAACTAGGGCTTTGCCGGCTCTTGGTTTGTTCCGTACATCCAACCCAAAGGCGAGGCGGACGTTAGGACAGGGGCGTTAAAGACTTACCTGCTTAGAGCGACCGAAGTCGTTGCCAGTAGATAACACGTAAAATCCAAAAACAAACTTGCACACGAGAGCCAAAAGAGGGCGAGAAAAAAACTGGGCGCTGAAAAGAAAAGAAACCATAAGTGTTATAAGTTGAAGAAACCTCAACACAAAGTTTGTCAGGAGTGTCTGCACCACAATTACTACTGTAATGGCTACGAACTATTGCGTTCCCAGCCAGGTGGTCGGCCTGGAACCATCGGTGTCAGGATATTGTGCTGGAAGCGGGATTTTTCGTGTTCGGCGAAAGGTAGCGTAATATCACGCAATGGGGATTCATCCTTGTTTTCAGAAGATGACGTGTTGACGTGCCCTGTTTCAAAGGTCCAGAAGGAGAGCAGGGGGCACAAAGTCGAACTCTGAGGAAGGAATCTCTGCATGGTGACATTGACAATGCGAACCTGCTCACGCAGCGAGATGAATCTCGTTTTAACACAAGGTGAGTGATGCTATGGCAGTCAACACATACCTTGAATAATTATTACCAAGGATTGTTATAGAAGCATGCACTGCAACTGTGACCTATTAATTGCCGGATATAATTGAATGAAGCATTGCATGTCTTACGTGGTTAGAACTCCACCAACGCATTCTCTCAAGCTATGACTCACAAGATGAATCCTTATCTATAATTTTACGTATGACGTCAAAGTCGTTAAGTCTCCAATGCGATAGACGCTGCATAACCTTTATGGTATATGCACCCATAACCCCCGATAACCAGCGAGTCTCCAATGCTGCAATATACTTGTTCGTAGCCCGAATGCTGGGCACGTTCTCCGAATATACGTGGAAATGCTGCGGCCATTCTTAGAACTCCCCAATAAAAAAATAAAATAACACAAGAACGAAACACATCACATAAAATGCACATAGCTACGAACAATAGTCTGGGCGCTACTTGGACATTTATAGTCATTCAAGAGCCCATAGCACCCGGTGATCATTCTATCATGCTGTTACTTATCCCATCCTTCCAGCATTTTCACACCACTAGTATCCTCTCTTCCACTCATCTCTACATATCCAGAGGTTATGCAGAGGTTGATATCTCGTGCCAGCGGTGACATTTGAATGCCTCTGCTGTTGTGATCGGAGAGAAACTTATACCTGATGGTGTCGGCTCGTGACGTCTTGCGGTCGTGTGTGAACCTGTGCACCGTGTTGTGCTTGCTCCGGATCTGCTGCACCTCTCCGCTGCCCATGCCGATCAGAAGAAGTGATTGGATCGCAGTGACACCGTGCATCGGGAGCTTAACCCGCCCCACCTCCTGTCAAGTCCTCACACCCCGTCCCGGGAGGGGGTCGATAGAGACCTAAAATCTCCAAGCTAGGCGTCGCACGGAAACGAAATAAGTGCCATCGAAAAGCCCTCGACGAGTTTTGTTGCATTTGTTTTGTTACATCCTTAAAGATAACCAAACGCTGAAAGTTTCATTAAAATATATATCCGTTAAGGTGTGACGACTGGTTCAACTTTTTTTGGAGGTGACCTCACTTGACCTTGACTAACTCGTTGACCCTAGATGACCTGACTTCAAAATTTTGACACAACATGCCAAATTGATGTGGGAACAGGTATGCTAAATTCCGGCGCGCAAGCGCGGCGTTCTTTCAAAGCCAGTGCGAAACCTTAGGGGGGGTCGTCAACGACCCCCCGGGACTGCGCGGGTTAACACGCGCCCTGGATTAGACGGGGGCGAAATGCGCTCATCCTTCCGGTTTTTCGTGCATAACTATATTTTACCGGCCGATATACGCCATTGTTTGGGTGCCTGCTTAGAAATGACCAGCTCGTTGTTTAAAGCAAGAAAATTGAAAATCGGCCGATTTTTTTCCAGTTAGGGGTCGTTAAAGCCAAAAAAATTTGCGGCGGCAAAAAGCAAAAATCGGCGCTGATGAGCTTCCCGTATATTGGCAAATGGAAGTGATCTTGGTAACACTAGCGACTTGTTATGCTATATTGTTGTGCTATATAATTTCAAAGTCATGTAACGTCACCCAGGTCAAGTCAGGTCAAGTTCATGACAGGTTAATGGAACCAAACCTGGTCAACTGGAATGCTGTCACAAATGCAACTGACTGTCATGCGATTGATGTCACTGCATGTGACATCAATCGCATACTCCCAACACATCCTGAAAACTACTGTTTGTCATTGTGTGCCCAAACGTTCCCACACTTTATTCATGTATTTCACTTCTTTCCTTACGAAGCCGATAGCGCCGAGCCGCCCATCGGAGCAGTCGGACGGGCGGCCCTGTTCCGGTAACTGAAGCAGGCTATAGCATGATAAAGTGCTGCTATATAGGTGACCTGAGGTCAAATACCGGGTCTAGCATCTGTATAGCATCATTAGTAATGTTAATGTTAGTAATTTTGGAACATTTAAACACAATCACAGTGATCCATAACAATGACAATCTAAGCCACGCAAAACCAGACAATTTTGACATTTTGACCTCATTTGACCTTGAAGGTATTGACCTAAGGCCACGAAATTTATACACAATAGAGTTCACTACCATACCCATCCACCCTGCTACTTTCGTTGCTCCAGCTGTAATATGAGCCGAGATCCTAGGTGGGGGGGGGGGGGGGAATCCGCCCTCTCCAGTGCGCGTTGTTTTCAGAGTCCCTCCAGGGCGCGTGTTAACATGGAGCCGGGCGTACAGAGCCATAGGCACAGCTGAACCATCACGTGAGCTGCATCCATGTCATTACTTACCGGGCCGGCCTGGTTACATGGACTAGGATTTTTGCAGAGCAACTAAAATCACAGAGGCGAATCACGAGACCTTAGTCTCCATCTCGCTGAATGCAGCTGGGTATCTGATGGCGCACCGAACCGTGTTCCCGTCGCTCAGGGTTAAAATAATGTTTTTTTTTCGTTAGGTGTGAGATGTCGAAACGGGCACAGAAGGATGTCGAAATTTGCAATTGAATTAGTGTCAATTAAAGTGTTTTTGATCTCTTTCGGACTCAAATTTGAGCCAATGGTGTAGGTACCTACGACTGTACATTTGTCGTTTGCTTTGAGATTCATAATTTAGTAAGAGGTGTATTCGGGACAGGGAGAAAATTACTTATGCTATAAATTGGTACCGTACGCCATATCACATAGTTAATCCCTTTTCCCGAAATTGCGTTGCAAAATGTCCGTGTATCTATTCCTTATTAGGAGCATTGACATGATACGCATAAGCGAGCTATTGCTAGAAAGAAGACACGAAGGCTTCATAAGCACGCATCATGGAGCAGGATGTCGATACTTCT
>JAOTOL010001265.1:0-175000 GCA_034440575.1 Imbricaverruca yamaguchii | reverse complement strand
ACAGGAGTTAAGCTTATAGATGGAAGAAAACCCAAGTTAAGTACAGAGGGCCATGGATTGAAGCGGAGTACTATGTCTTGTTATTCCTTATTAATTTGTTGTTATTTTACGTTGTAAACCGATGCAGATATTGAAGTTATGTGAAGTCATATAATGTTATTGAAGTGACATAAATCCATGATAGTGAAGACAATAAACACGAAACACACCTTGCATTTGATTCATGATGTAAGCAATTCGACAGAATTCGACAAATTAGGTAAACATAACGAAAAATCCCTGTGTTTTAATTTACGCCAAGTGGAATTCATTATACTACTTTTGTTTTGTGTAAATCGAACTTCAATTTCATTAAAAAAAATGCTCTCATCGCTGGTGGTTCTCGGAGCACAACGCCACCTAACTTAATTAAGGTGGTGTATGAAAACTCACAGGTATTCACAGGAGTATGAAAATCCGGACGGTTCCCGCCAGTTCCCTGATCACCCCGCTTACTTACATGTTTTCTCGAGACGGTTGTCGACCATTTTCTCCACAGATCGAATGTTGAGTGTTGCTCCGTTCGGTGTGCGCTTACGTAAGCTCTTCCAAGAAAGCCAAATTAGACTCCAAGGAATCCGGAAAATTGAGCACATGGAGACCCCACCATGGGAGTTGGTCGCACCCGAGGTGGATTTTCCCTCGCTAAGACCAAAAAAACTGATGTCGTTCCAGAAGAGTTCCGCTCACTTGCCCTCGAACACATCGAGTCATTTCATGGATGGGTGACGACATATACCGATGGTTCTCGAACGGATGGTGGTGTTGGCAGCGCATTTATTTGCGGCTCCGTCACTCGATCATTTTCCCTCCCGAAGTACGCATCTGTGTATTCGTCAGAGCTCGTCGCCATTTTGAAAGCGCTCTGCTATATTGAAGTGTCAGTTGGTGACCGTCATGTGATTTTCACTGACTCCTTGAGCAGCCTTTTAGCCGTGAACACATTTTATCCTTCCAACGGACTTGTGCGTGATATCCTAAAGTGTCTCACCTCTGGCCCCGTGCACTCGATCGCTACCGCTTCCCGCCACGGATCATTACCGACAGATCTCCATCTTTCTCCTCAACAAGTGGCAAACAATGTGGGACGCAACCCAAGCGAACAAGCTGAAAGCCATCAAGCCACGTTTGGAACCATGGGGTTCGTCCAGTCGTATGTTTAGGACAGAAGAGGTGACTGTGTCGTCTTCGGATTGGGCACACTTACGCCACACACGGTTACCTGCTGTGCGGTGGCGACATACCCCAGTGCGCCAGATGTCGATCACCACTGACAGTCCACCATGTTCTGATCTCGTGTCCTTTATATGCTGACCAACGCAGACGCTATTTTGGATCTCTCCGTGCGGCCTCTCTTAGCAGTGTTCTTTCCAACAGCTCTCCCATTGTCCAATCAGGACAACTGATTGATTTCTTATCCGAAGCGTCGTTTTCAGCTATATACACCCCTCGCCGATAACCACGACGTGTACACTTCGTAACAGATTTAAAACTGTGTCCGCGTGTTGACGCTGGGCACCGCTTCTAACGGCACCACCATGATTATATAAGTTATGGGCGCAATATGACCAGAGTAGTCGAAGCGCCCGAAAGCCCAAATAACTAACTAACTAAGCACAGTCTTACGTTTGAAAAAGTCGCCTTTGGCTTTAAAATAATCCGCAGAGCAGGGAGAAGTGCACTCGAGCCTTCCTGAAGCGGAGCTTTTCTCTGCCAGAGTGGAGCCACCATTCCATGGGGAGGGGAGTGCATAAACCCATAGTGTCTCCTGAAGCCTGCAGACATTCTGTTTCGTTGAGGGACTTGGAACTCATATCTGTTGATTTAGGCGGGCAGGTTTAAGGGCGGATCCAGCCGGTCGGTTTCGGGAGGGGAGGGCGACTTGTGATGTGCCGTCAGGTGTTCTCCGATAAATTCCGGAAAAAATATTGCCGACGTGTACACGAAGGCTGGTAAAAATGTGTTGACGGTGGTGGGGAGGGGTGTGCTCGACGATTCCATCTCCTTTGTTGGGTAGAGATTTGGACGCGAGCATACTGGTGGACGAGTAATCCAGGGGTGAGTCGCCCGCCTTACAATCGAAAAACCGTGGCCCGCCCTACAATCGAAACCCTCACCTGTCGCTACTCTTCGTCCGCGGCCAATCGTCGTGAGAGATTGGCGACGCTGCATGACTCAACGGTCGATGTGTCGTAAAACCGATAGCCAACCAACCCATCATACTGGGAGTTCCATTTCCTCTCAAGGGTCTGTTCCTCTGAGATGGGCGCCTTTGACGGAATATCCCTTGAGCGATGGGAGAGTGGGCGGACTCTAGGCTTCCCTGTTGGACGCCACTTCTTCATGGGCGGGGGGGGAGTCGGCGCATATCCCTCTGTGCCTTACCGCCCTGTATCTGCCCCTGGCGCAGTATGCCCTCGCAATGGAGCGCCACTTTCGTACAGGTGAGGAGCCGTTTTATGATGAAGGGGGAGCGGATTAAGCATCTGTACTACTTGTGATGATTAAGTAGCGGGATGTTAGGTCATCACTTTTGAGATGAGAGAGGATTTTGATATTGTGCCATATGTTGATTTCTGAAAGTGATTGGGGAGCAGACATAATGCATGAAGGCAGTGGACACGTCCAAGGGAATTGCTGGGGAGGGGCACCCTCCGTAGGCTTTCATGTAAAAAATTTAAAATTATTGGAGGTGGGCAAAGCCAAGATTAAGGGGCACCTGTCCCCTCAAATGTATATAAAACAACATCCCTGATCTAATGCACATCCCTGTGGGGTAATGTACAAGTTCATCCTATTTTGTGGCGGGAGACGGTAAGGTAGATGCCCCCATGTGTGTCATGTCACATCAAGTGCCAATTTGTATCTGTGGGGCTCCCCACTATTTTGATAGCTTAAATCGCGCCGTCTTTCCGGTCCGATCCTCACACCCCGCCTCGGGGGGTAGTAACCCCCCTCTAAAATCCAAACTAAGCATCGCACGAAAACGAAAGAGGTGTCATCGGAAAGCGCTCGACGAGTAGGGTCCGGGTCCACCCCAAAAACAATTCCCCCCCCCACAAAGTGACGTGACCAGGGGGCTAGATTTTCACGACTTTTCACGACTTACATTATGTTTTTGGCTCTGGGGAGTTAATTTTGGGGATATATGGGAAAAAATATTTGAAATATGAAAAGGACAGCAAAATCAACCAGGGCCTTAATTTTTTGGACCCCCCCCATTTTCTTTCTCTCGAAATTTCAAAATTTTGAGTTTTCAAGTTTTCTTTAATTTTCCTTTTCCACTGTGCAGAGCAGACCGAGAAACATGGTTGGAAGTCAACTTGCACTAATACAAAATGCTTACTTTAGCCAGAATCCTCTTTGAATTTGAAATGCAATTTGGCAAATACACAAAATTGATAAGTAGTCAAAAACGAGAAAAAATGAAAAATTCCGCTCGTACGTTTTGTTGCGTCCCTAAAGATAAGTAAACGCTGAAAGTTTCATTAAGATACCTATCCGTTAAAGCGTGACGACTGGTTTAAGTTTTTTGGAGGTGACCTCACTTGACCTTGACCAACTCGTTGACCCTAGATGACCTGATTCCAAAATTTTTGAATCAGCGTGCCAAATTGATGTGGGACGGGACGGGTTAACATGGGAGCCGATAGCCGAGCCTCGTCGATGGTTTCTTCTCCCCAACCGATCCAATGCTTTCCCCGAATAAGTTCGATGTGCAGACACCCCTGCTCTGTGTGACGCATTTTCCTCCTACGTGGCTGGAAGCAGCTGTTCATGGCGAAAGGCCAAGTGGCCTCAGTCCAGGTCATTGCTTTTTAAGTAGGGATGATCTCTCCCTTGCCTTTCCCTCATGTGGCTGCGCTACTGGGTAAGGTGGTGGGATCACGCCCGTAGTACCACTACATCGTTAGGGGGTCGGTGTGGAAAATGGGAATGCGTTAGTATATTATGTCGTGCGAAGTCACCATCCCGTGTTTCCAATTAATTCTGGTTTGTCCCTCGCGGCATTGGTGTAGCGATGCGTAGAAGTTTAGGGGGCCATGGTACCCGGGAAGTTCCAGACGATTCGTGGAATTTTCAGTTTTAGCATCAACACTATGTTTTGCATGTAACGAAAAGAAGGCACCTTGTTGTTGCCCTACCCTGGGACCAACAATAGTCCTAAGAGAAGATGCAACATTGTTTTTCTCAGAGGGACTGTATCTGCTATCAGTACCGAAATTCGAAGCATTATTTTAAGCTGCACTCGAGTAGTTATATTAAACTGCGATTGCCTTCTAAAGCTACGGTAATTAACGGTGCCCAAAATCGCCTCGAGAGAACCTGAAATATATTTTAAGCGGAAATATCGAAAAAGGAAGCCATAGTTAGCGAAAGAAGCCGTAAGTATCCCAAATGGGATGTCGAATTTGGTTCCAAAAGGGCACAACAAGAATATGGGATGGCTGGCCACGCCCTTTTGCCACATTTGATCCGTCCCGACCGACCAACTGCGCTCATTGGTTTGTTTTTACCTCCACCTTTGGATTACACAATTGTCCTGAAAATCCAGAAAATAATTCAGACCATGCCATCCAAAGAGGCAGCATTGTAAGCGCAGACCTGAAGACTGCTCATGTTTTGACAGCTAAATACATGCTTTTTAACGACACATGCACTAGGTGGGCCACAGATGGAACTTTTTTTTCTCACGATTATGTCCCGTATGATTTATTCACTAGAATCTTATATAGCTGGTAGATAATCGCATTATGACTACCATTGTGAAGTCTTTCTTGACTGGGTCAAGACACGTTTAATGGTCATGTTTTAATGCATTTTGTCTTGCGTCATTTCGGGTCACCTTTCGCAGGCAACACATGAGGATCGAACATGCAATATTCACATGCTTTTTAGGTGAAATCACCAGAACGAATCATGACAGAATCAACTTCCATGAGGTACTTCTTCAATAATAGATTAATAACGCCCAGTTGAAAGGACGAGCTAAAATTGCTGTCGCACTCGACAAGATGAGGCGGCTTGAGCTGCCACTCGTGTCATGCAACACAGCCATGTACCACAGGCGCTGTTCCGGTCATTTTGTATGCTCTTGATGAAGGACGGTTGCTGAATGGCTTCGTGGTGGCGTGTTGGCAGAATATAGGAAGCAGGCTCATTACGGCAAAACCTGAAATCAGAATTGTCAATTTAGGGCATACTCTACCTGGTGGTATAGGCCACGGCAGCAGGGTAGCCATGGTTTATATGAAGGAGGGGGTGATTATTAAAACAACATATGACAATGACAAGGGGTCATTTGAGAAATAACAGCTGAGAAGGTACAACTAAAATCATATGAGGCACAGCACAGGCAATATATACCCCCACAAAGAACAAAGAGAGCATAGCACATACAGCAAATGCAATATAAGTCATACATCAAAGATACGCCTCAGACCGTATGTACCACTTTGTAATCTGCATATTAATTCACATGACAAAGCATGCCTTTTTACTGCAAAGGCAACAACCGATCTGTCTGACCAGTTGCTTTCTTTAACAAGCGCCCTGGAGGGGGGGGGGCGAAATCCGCCCACCCCTCCGGTTTTCGTAGATAACTCCAGATTTTACCGGCCGATGTAAGCCATTGTTTGTGTACTTGCTAATAAATGAACGGCGCGTTGTTTAAAGTAAGACAAATGGAAATAGACGAAAAAATTTTTTTCGAGTTAGGGGTCGCTAAAGTAAAAAAATGTTATCAGCGCCAGACCACAAATATCGGCTCTGATGTGCTCCCCGTATATTACCAAAAAGAAAGTGTTCTTGGCAAAACTAGCGACTTGTTTGATGTACATTGTCATGCCACATTTTTTCAAAGTCATGTCAATTCACCGAGCTCAAGTCAGGTCAAGTTCATGACAGGTTAACACACGCCCTGGAGGGGGAAGGCGAAATCCGCCAACCCCTCCGATTTTTCGTACATAACTCCATATTGCACCGGCCGATATACGCCAGTATTTTGCGTACCTGGTTAGAAATGACAGGCGCATTGTTTAAAGCAAGAAAAATGAAAATCGGCCGAAAAGTTTTCAAGTTAGGGGCCGTTAAAGTAAAAACAATTCGCAGCGCTAGACCACAAAAATCGGCGCTGATGCGCTTCACGTATATTGCGAAAAGAGAAGTGTTCTTGACAACACTAGCGACTTGTTTGGTGCATATGTTATGCTATATAATTTAAACGTCATGTTAGGTTGCCGAGGTCAAGTCAGGTCAAGTTCATGACCGACTAATGGAACCAAACTTGGTCAACTTGAATGTGTCATACATGCAAATGACTGCCATGCGATTGATGTCACTTTACATGTTATTCCCTGCACATCCCGAAATATACTGTTTGTCACGCCTCCTATGCTTGCCCTTGATATTGAATTCACATGTTATGATATCACTGTTCGCCAGACTGAGCTAGCCGTTTTTGTCACGTTTTGCCGCAGTATGCCATTTGGTTAACGACCAAGAGTCGAAAACCGGCAAAATAGACCCGTCAGTCGGCCACACCACGACCTTCATCTCTGACCCAGCCTGGAAAGTCAAAAGTAAAAGGTCGACAAAAGTTCCCTCATTACTGAACAGATGAAGGATGGTAGTATGTGTCGGTAATAACCGCGTTTCTACACGTACTCTTGAAGAAATGTTAGAACGGAATTATTATATAAAGAATATATAGGAATGTAATACTAATCCCCTCAGTAATAACAGTATTGATATAGGAATGAGACTGCAGTCATGCAGCAGCGATGAAGCTCAATGTATGGTGGCAGGTTCGGCCGGGAGAAGCGTTTTCTGCGATAGTTTTGTTTGATTGATTATAATCAATCAAACAAGCCCTTAAGTCCAAATAATTATTTGGGCTTAAGGGCGCGCCGACTGCGAGGTCATTTAGCGCCCATGCGATAGTTTTGTGAGTGGCAGCAGGAGCTGGGGATGGAGCACGCAACCCTAAACAGGGTTGTAGCATCTGGAGACGGCCGACGACGGCGCTAGGTGAGTCGTCGGTGGCGGTGGGGGTGGGGAGCGTGCCGCTCACTGGTCGGCCGGGCTGTCCCGTCACCAGTTGGTCGGTGGACGTCGAGAGAGGCGGGCGGCTGCGCACTCGCCAGACGACCCCCTGTGTTGGCTGTGTACGGCCATACGCGCCGACAGACAGGTGGGTGGTGTGCTGCTGTTGGCCTCTCCGGTGTGCGGTAATGCGCAACCAGTGCGTCAGTTTTAAACCGCCCTTGGAAATCAGATGCCATGTTCACCTAGTGACCTCCTTCCGGAAATTAGTCAATACTTCATTTGTTGCTGTAAGTAGTACGCTGAGCCGCATATTTTGGAGGTGGCGTATATATCGTATTGGTGATGACCTGTCTGGGGTTGAAGTGGGGGACCTGGCCCCATGTGTCATTACGGTCGGCGGCGTGCACATTTCGCCGGACCGGTGCGGTGGTGGGATCAGTGACGGTGGGTGGTCGGCGGCGGCCGGCTGGTCTGGTGGCCGACTCCACCCCCCCCCGGTCGGTGGTGGAATCGGTGACGGTGGGTAACCAGCGACGACGTGGCTCTGGAGGCCACCTCGGCCTGCTGGGTGGTGGCTTTATCTGGTGCTGACGTACCCTGCTGGTGGCGACAGGTCGTGATGTGGCCCGTAGGGCAGGCCACGCTCGAGTCGGCTGCCTGGCAGGCGGCCAGCCGACCGCAAGCCCACTCAGCCCCGTTCGGCTCTGTCGGCAGGGTGGACCCGTGGAGGTGTTCACTGCTGCGAGACGGGGCTGGTGGTGGTGCTCCCTGCCATGAGGCAGGCGTGGCGGTGTTATCTCTTGCGAGAAAGGGCTGGTGGTGTTATTCGTCGGGAGGGGGGGGCTTTCATGTTGCCCTCTGTCAGCAGGAACGTTTGGTAGTGTGGCCACAGTCAGGAGAATGGGGAAGTGCCGATTTTACGGTCCACTGTCAGCTGGACGAGCTGGCCGTGCTGCCGTCGGCTGGAAGGAGGGGCTGGCTGTGGTGTCCTCTATTGCGAGAAGCTCATGGCGCTGTCCTCTGTTGGCAGAGAGGACTAACGGTGCTGTCGTCTGCCGGGAAATAGTGATGGTAGTGCCTCGGTAGCTCGTCCCTCTCCCCTCCCCTCCCCTCCCGATGTTTGGAAGAAGAGAGGCGAGAACAGTCTTTTTATCATTTTTTTTTTTTTTTATTCCTTATACCGTCTCGATATCGAATGCTTCTTATCCCGTCAGTACCCATTTATCTAACCGCACCAATATATATATATATATATATATATATATATATATATATATATATATATAATAATATATATAAATATATATATATATAACATATTGGCAGTATAAGGATTTGAGCCAGTAGAAACGCTAGAGCATGTGCTAAAAGCACATTGTGGTCGAATTTCCGTATGTGTCAGTGATAGGCATGTTGACCCAGGGCGTAAGTATTTGTACCGTCACATGCCTTCAAACATGTATGCAAAAGTAAAGTGTCTCCCGATGCAATGCGTTTGCGAGATTGGGGGCGTCGATAGCTCAGTGGTTAAGCTGAGCATCTGGAAAGCCAGAGGTATGGGGTTCGATTCCCCGCCCTTCCCTCAGGGTGAGACAGGCGACGCCATATGGATTGAGCTGCCGAGTGCGTCGTAAAGTCACACGATTGACCATCTACGAGGTTGCATTACTAAGTCGGAAATGAAGAACGCCATCACTCCATGGGACTGGGCTCAGGACCCCAGAATACAACTGAACCACGTTGCCGCCTCTGCCGAACGGGACAGCTTGCTGCGTGCCTGCTGGTCATTTCGGTTATAGAAGCTTGACCGGCGGAGACGGCTCGGGTCGTTGGGATGGACTTCTGTCGTATATTCACGTGGGTAGCGTCATTTTGGCTGCGCTTTCGCTCGTAATTATTTTACACCCACTTATAAAACTGCACATTGTTAGATCCTGCGGTTGCATGGCTTCGAGGTAAAGTGAGGCGATGAATGTTAACCCATCCCGTCTCGGGGGGGGGGGGGGGGTCTTCAACCGCCGCCCCCTCAGGTTTTTTTCGCGGATAGCGGACGAACGGCGCGCGGCAGCGCACCCAAATTTTGCTTACCTTTTCCAACATCAATTTGACATGCTGATTCAAAATTTTTAGATCAGGTCATCTGGGGTCAACGAGTTATTCAAGGTCAAGTGAGGTCACCTCCAGAAAATTTCAACCAGTCGTCACGCTTTAACGGATACAGATATTTTAATGAAACTTTCAGCGTTTCCTTATCTTTACGGATGCAACAAAACGTACGAGTTGAATTTTTTTTCGTTTTTGACTACATATAAATTTTGCGTATTTGTCATATTGTAGTTTAAACACAGGATTCTGGCTAAAGTAAGCATTTTTTATAAGGGCAAGTTGACTTCCAACAACATTTCTGGGTCTGCTCTACCCATTGGAGAAGGAAAAGTAAAGAAAACTTGAAAACTCAATTTTGAACTTCCGAAGAAAAAAAAATTTTGGGCGGCCAAAAAAAATTATTGCCCTGGTCAATTTCGCTGTCCTTTTCTCATTCCAAATACATTTAGTTTTTTCATATATCCCCCAAAGTGAACTCCCCAGAGTAAAAAGCATAATGCAAGTCGTGAAAATTCGTGAAAATCTAGCCCCCCTGGTGACGTTACTTTTGGGGGAATTTTTTTTTGGGGGGTGGACCCGGACCCCACTCGTGGAGCGCTTTCCGATGACACCTCTCGTTTTCGTGCGATGCTTAGTTTGGATTTTAGAGGGAGGGTCTTCAACCCCCCCCCGAGACGGGGTGGGAGGATTTGACAGGAAACACGGCGCGGGTTAATGCTGATGTTGGCTCTGATTGGCTCTGTCTGAACCTGGCCGTACCGATCCGATAATGCGGTTTCACATCTGTACATAACCCACGACTGTTCACCTCGTTATCCGGTGACTTGATTAGGCGATGAATTTATTTCAGGCTTCACTTCAAGGATTCATTGTACTATAATGGAAGTGTGTCACAACTGCAGTCTTTGCGGTTATGAGACTTTACCACGAATTTCACTAAGTGCTCAAATCCCTGAGTGGCTAAGAATTCAAACATGGTGAAAAAGTCATGCGATGAGTGAGCTGAAAACCACAGGGTCTCACAATCATGGTACTTGAAAACACAGATTTGAGAATATCCAATGCTGTGATATCTCGATATTTGTCAATTTTATAAGGCATCACATCACAAAGCTTCAAAGCCCCGAATGAAACTAAGAAAACCCCGAAATCAGCCGACACGGACCGTAGTAAAGCAAACGGGTGCACCTCGCCGCACCACGTAGCGTGCCTTAGTGTTCCCTCAGTAGGGGTGCCAACTGTGCGCCGTGATGAGTGGCTCAAGCAATCAGGCACTGGCAGCCCAGATCATGCCCTTAAGCAAGCCCAGCCTCCAGGCACGTTTGTTTCCTGGAGAAAATCCAGGCGGCGCGGCGATTCGGGTCCCATGCTAAGATGATCGCCTGCACCGACTTTGGTGTGGCTGTGGTTCTTGTCGCTGCCAGCACCATCCCCATGGACATGCAGTGGCATGTCATTTCTGCACCCTGCTATCACGGTGCGACTCGCGATGTGTCCCGGGGTCGTCACCTTGCCGACCTCCCCGGCTGATTTCGAGGGCTGGAAGTATCCAGAGCTGTTCGTATGATTTATTGTAGTTTTTAAATGTTCGGTTCTGCCCACTTTTCACAGCCTCACATCACAGGTTGTGGGACACTGGATGGCTTTGGTCTTTATGCGTTCTTGTTTCGGTATGCTGGGGTCCTGGATTCGCCCATCAGGGTCTATCAGCGTAATTTCGCTCTTTTGAAGCACCCGGGTATTTGGAAACATGGCATATAAGTATTGAGAAATTCCGGGGTTTGATACGCTTGAGCGTTGATATAAAACCCTTATTTCGCCGTATGGCTGTGATGTCTGCGAAGTACGACGGGAACCAACAGATAATGCGAACTCACGCAGAGTGTTGTCTTCGTTCAGCTGGCTAGCTTGTTTTGTTGGAATCTGTGAGTGGAGAGACACTACCACAGGCAGTTTGATGTCCGATAGGTCAGGGAAGGTGTGGCTAGAGCCCGTCGGTCCTTTGGCAGGTGGTGTACGCGTTACATCGCCACGGTGGAATCTCAGTCTATTATGCAGTCTCCTGACACCAGTCTACTGATACGCCACTTGCAGGACGTATCATGGGCAGTCGTGCCTTTGATCATTGACTGGTCATTCGCGTAATGAATACATCCTGTGTCCAATGCATGGTGGCAGGGTAGCGCAGCTTCATAGTATATATATATATATATATATATAATAAATATATAATATATATATATATATATATAGTATATATATGCGTATATATATATATATATATATATATATATATATATATATATATATATATATATATATATATAATATATATATAAAATGATAATCGATCATCATCCACATTAGAATGGAAACTGGTTCTTCGCTGAACCAGTTTCCATGGCAGACCATACAGACTATGTGTTAGTCTGCCTGGTCCAGATCGGTGAAAAATGCAAATAAGTCACCTTTGCACATGATGACTCGAAGCTTAACCCGCGCCGTCTCGGATGGGTGGGTCGTTGACGACCCCCCATAAGGTTTTCTGCGGATAGTGAAAGAACGGCGCGCGGCAGCGCGCCGAAATTTGGCAAACCTTTTCCCACATCAATTTCGCATGTTGTGTCAAAATTTTGAATTCCGGTCATTTAGGGTCAATGAATTAGTTAATGTCAAGTGAGGTCACCCGAGAAAAGTTCAACCAGTCGTCATGCTTTAACGGAAGTAGATATTTTAATGAAAATTTCAGCGTTTGTTTATCTTTATGGATGCAGCAAAGCATAACCGTGGAATTTGTCATTTTTCCAGTTTTTGATTACTTATTAATTTTGCATATTTTCTTATTAGAGTTCAAATCGAGGATTCTTGTCCAAGGAAACATTTTGTATTAGTGCAAGTTTACTTCGAACAACGTTTTTCGGTCTGCTCTACCCATTAGGAAAGGAAAACAAAAACTTGAAAACTCAATTTTGGAAAAAAAAGTTTATTTATTTTTATTTTTGGGTGGTCAATAATTGTATGGCCCTGGTCGATTTCGCTTTCCTTTTATCATTCCAGATAATTTTTGTTTTTAAACCTCCCCAAAATGAACCCCCCAGAGCCACAAACATAATGTAGGTATAAAAACACTAGCGCCCCTAGCGACGTCACTTTTTGGGGGAACCATTTTGGGGGCTGGCGTCTGGCCCTACTTGTCGAGCACTTTCCGATGACACCTATTTCGTTTTCGTGCGACGCTTAGTTTGGAGATTAGATGGCGATCTCCATCGACCCCCCCCTCATGAGACGGGGTGTGAGGATCTGACCAAAAGGACGGCGCGGGTTAATGCCAATAAGGTCTGTACTGGGATTCTAGGTATGAGTCGGAATGAGCTTTTGTCAGCAATTTTTCACGAGGAGGTGACGTTTAGCTGTCTGGAAAGGTGACCATCAGTAACGAAGAAACTGCGTTGTGGGAGTCACATTACTCGTCGCGTCTGGATGGGACTTTATTTCCCACCTTTAACTGCGCCACTCCCACCCCCAGATGCATTTTGAAATGTCAGAATCGACCTTGCAGGGTGGGAAAGCGTATGCTGGTAACGAGTTTCTGAGATAATCAGAAACTGTCTCGGCTAAGGTGGAAATGTGAGGCCTTCCCTTGATTTCTGGCATCCAGAGCACTATCATTCCCTTTATCCGCGGAGAAGGTGAAAAGTGCTGTGAGGGAAGAGGTAAACTTGTAAGGAAATAATGCAAGAATACTGTGGACGGATTCAAAGATGATAATCGGTGATAATGAAATGATATAACCTTATTGACCCATGACCAAAGGCCCAAGCCGGTATGTTGCAAATTCCGGGAGCTGCCCGACAATGCAACGGTGGAATCTTATTGTCATTCGATGAAAACGTCAGAATGCGTTACTTTTGTTAACCCGGCTTTCATTTCAGTAACAATATACTGTACCGTTATTTGAGAAAAAACACATTGTGTTTCTTTCGTGTTCCTGATTAATCCTAATTTTATCATTCCTGAATTACGAACGAAAAGTAGGTACCTGCCTGTAAAATACAGAAGTACAGAACTAGTACCAATTCCCAAAACGATATTATCCGCTCGGAATTTGATGTTCCAATGGTTAAGCCACCCATATTCACAATCCCAGCTTATGAGCCAACCCGTGTGCGTGGCCGCTGTCTACCATTTGACGGCTCCACCAGTCGCCCTCTACACGAACAGCATGTTCACGTCTGGGCGTGACGTCGCTGACCCACTGCACCGGAGCCTCGTACGGTCCCTCCACTCAGGGGCGGATCCAGGAATTGTCATGGGGGACACATGTCCGGAGTCACGCCACTTTGCTTTCCGAGGGACGCGTGTGTATGAATAGAAATGAGGTCGGGATGCACTCGGGCCTTCCCGAAGCGGGCGATCTTTCCTCTCGGATGGGTGCCTCTAGATAAACAATTCGAGGCGAGTTCACTTTGGCCTTCCCGATGGGCGCCTTTCTTTCCAAGGGGCTCCTTTTCCTCTCGGCGGGCCACATCTGGCTGAAAAAAAATTGGTGGGGTTGTACTCGAGCCTTTCCAGAGGGGCGCCTTCTCCCGTCCGGAGGGGTGTCACCATCCCATTGGGTGGGGCACGTGCATCGGCACATGCATTGTTCCGGCGCCTGCCTGCGCTAGTTGCGGCCACTCTACTGCGCCACCCCGCGATGCATCCGCCAGACACAGGACGTATTCATTTTCAGAGTTCCGCTTGGCTCGGTGTTGCCAGAGTAGATTCGTCGGGATCAACTAGCTTCGGACGGACGCAGTCAGTGCTTTTTCGGACCGGATCCAGACCATTTTTACATTTTAACGTTTGCTTTGCCACTTCTCAGGCCAGGTCCTTTTGCGTCGTCTCTGACGCGGATTGATCACCGGTGGTGCCGGATGTGCAAAGGCTAGAAAGTTCGAAATCCGTGACATTTACATCAAGATTAACGAGTGCACACGTCGGCAGCACGTCGTATGCTGTGGCAATATTGATGTTGCCTGGTGATCTCCAGTACTCAAGCAGTCTCTCTTATTACAATGGGAACGAAATAGCCCAAGTAGTCGCCGCGTCCTAAAACACCAATCGACCACCACATCTAGTCGTCACCACCAGACCACTGTCCGCCCAATAGACCGCCAGGTCACTGTCCCTACAGTACACCGCCAGGTCACTCCTCACAGTACACCGCCAGACCACTATCCGCCCAGTAGACCTCCAGGTCACGGTCCCCACAGTTCACCGCCAGACCACTGTCCGTCCAGTAGACCGCCAGGTCACGGTCCCCACAGTACACCGCCAGGTGACGGTCCCCACAGTACACCGCCAGGTCACGGTCCCCACAGTACACCGCCAGGTCACGGTCCCCACGGCACACCGCCACGTTACGGTCCCCACAGTACACCGTCAGGTCACTGTCCCCACAGTACACCGCCAGGTCACGGTCCCCACAGTACACCGCCAGGTCGCGGTCCTCACAGGGCATCTTCAGGTCGCAGTACACATATCTGCGTTCTGGGATTGTTGCGAAGGTTTAACCCTTGACTGATCTGGAGGGTCACCTATCACTTCCAGATAGGCAAATCGGGTGTCGATCCCGGGATCTCCTCCCATCCCGCATCCCCGTTTTTTTCTCTCGTCTATTGCGTTCATTTGGAAATTCTAGCCCCCTCCCGACACCACTGGCGATGGTGTCAAAATGCTTCTGACGGGCGAGCATTAACCCGCGCCGTCTTTACTGTCAAATCCTCCCACCCCGTCCTGGGGGGGGGGGGGGGCGGTTGAAGACCCCCTCTAAAATCCAAACTAAGCATCGCACGAAAACGAAAGAGGTGTCATCGGAAAGCGCTCGACGAGTAGGGTCCGGATCCACCCCCAAAAAATGTCCCCAAAAGTGACGTCACCAGGGGGATAGATTTTCACGACTTTTCACGACTTACAATTATGTTTTTTACTCTGGGGAGTTCATTTTGGGGATATATGAAAAAAAAAATTTTTTTATTTGGAATGAGAAAAGGACAGCGAAATCGACCAGGGCTAAAATATTTTGGCTTCCAAAAATAAAAATATATTTTCAAAATTTCAAAGTTTTGAGTTCAAGTTTTCTTTAATTTTCCTTTTCCAATGGGTAGAGCAGACCGAGAAACGTTGGAAGTCAACTTGCCGTAATACAGATTCATACTTTAGCCAGAATCCTGTGTTTGAACTGCAATATGGCAAATACGCAAAATTTATATGTAGTCAGAAACGAAAAAAATGAAAAATTCAACTCGTACGTTTTGTTGCATCCGTAAAGATAAGCAAACGCTGAAAGTTTCATTAAAATATCTGTATCCGTTAAAGCGTGAAGACTGGTTGAACTTCTTTGGAGGTGACCTCACTTGACCTTGACTAACTCGTTGACCCTAGATGACCTGACCTAAATTTTTTTAATCAGCATGTCAAATTGATGTGGAAAAATGTATGCCAAATTTTGGCACGCTGCCGCGCGCCATTCGTCCGCTATCCGCGAAAAACCTGAGGGGGGGGGGGCGGTTGAAGACCCCCCCCCGAGACCGGACGGGTTCCAAATTACACGAACGAACACGAACATTACACGAACGACACGAACCGGGGCCTGAGTTTGGTTTTGAATCTTGCATTATTTCTGTATACGTAGCCTGTCGAATGATATGCGATATTAGCCAGTGGTGACTTGGTTCGTAGCTCATCTGGACGATCGAGGCAAGTTTACTGCGGAATCGTCGTCATTGAACTGTAAACTGCAGAGTCCAAGCTGCAGAGTGTATCAGGTCCCATGGGATCACATGCTTCCTCCATCGTGTACGTCCCAAGGCGATATAATCCGATGAACTGAATGGATGTGGAAATTAAAGAATTTACAATGAAGTGGGACTAGGGCAAATTACATTATCGCGGGAATGAAGGGAAATGTGATTAAGTTTAAGGCCGTGTCAGAGTTTTCATTAGTCGTGGTTTTAATTATTAGTCATGCACTTTGCCCCCAGATTATCAGATTAGCTATCGCATCGCGACGGGCGGCATGAAACAGCTTGACACTGATTGGAATATTCAGTTAGAAGTAAAATAGCGCCCCGTGCCAGCAGCATACGCGGTAGCGGGCTGCAGCACGGTGTCGTGATCCAGAGCGGGAAGCGCTTCCGTGATGAGATCGCCGGTCGCAGTGCTCTCAGCGTACTGCGTAGTCACAGTTTGGTCACAGTTTGGTCACAGTTTGGTCACAGTTTGCAGAACTGCACACACGCAGTTCATGGGTCCGCACCGAGCGCGTGGCCTCGGTGCGGAGTCGCGCTGTGGTGGGCACCCCTTGGCGGCGCTACCTCGTGCCACCGTGTAGCCGTCGAGCTCTTCCACAGGAGCGTGTCTGCCTTCCAGTGCATACAGTCGCCAGATGTGTGCCAGCCGGTCGCGTGTCTGCCCAGAACTGGTGTGTGTTTCCGGATAGTTTCACCAGGCTCGTGCAGGTTTCGTCACCACTGAACTGGGCCTTGTCGTGTTCTACCGCCTGGCTTCCAGCAGAGCAGGTGAAACATGCACGATCATTGATTCTGTAGGCAGTGAGGTGTTCGTCGGGTGGCCACAATTTGGATGTGTTAAGACCGGTAGCTGGGCATGTGAATCGATCGGTGTCACTGGGCCCGGGCTTAGTGTTTGGTTGCTGCTGTAGTTAAGTGAGGACCAATAAGGATTAAAATTCGCCGGCTCCAATTACTCCATTTCGATTCCAAAATACTCAAAGATCACAGCCAACGAGATGGCCATCGACCTTGATGGTGCACTGGGGAACTGGCCAACATTAACTCACAGCACCGACCTCAAACGTGGATTAAAACTAAATCCCACTTGAAAGATTTCGCTGCGTCCGCTCTGATTTTTCGGCCCAAGGCGCTCCTGCGGATGGCTCAGCCGCTGCCTGACGTCGAAGTTTTCAGCGAACGGCGTCCCCCTGAGAAAAATTAGGCCACATTGTGGTGAATATCATCAGCGTTGAAAATGGCATGCACGCGCGACTGGCAGCAGCAGCGGCGGCGTCAAGGTCGTTTGCAGCCCGTGGCGGTGCTTTGCTGACGCTGCAACGGCGATCGGTGCGACGGACGTAGAAATGGCCCCTAGTCTCACTTGGCGTCAGTGGTGAAGTAATTCAGGCGGGTCATTGATAACTTGTTGGAAACAGAAATAGTTGAGAGACCTGGGCGTTGTCGCGAAGCTTCTCGGGACACTTATTAGAGTGATTCTAAGTTCATTTCTGGGACTTTGCTAAAGTTGGCAACGATCGGCTGATTCAAGGGCACACTTGCTGGAATACTCGATAACATTTTGATCGTCGTTTTGGTGGGTTTTTGGGCGCCATCGAATAGCTCTCAGCTTAACTAAGACACGTTCAAGAAGTTTCTGCCTCAGACAACCCATTGGCACTCCGGCAACTGGCGAACGGCTGGTGCATTCTGCAGAATTGTCTGCACTATCACAATTTTCATATTATAATCTCAAAGGAGCCTTGTCCGTGGCAGTTCCGTCGCCGGGTCGGTGTTGCCCCGACTGCCACAGGCCAGGCGTATCCTCAGCCAGTCAACTGGGTATAATATAGTACAGACTTACTCGAATAGTAAGTCCGGTATTAATCGACGGTGGCAGCGACTTCGAATGGGGGGGGGGGGCGACATGGTCGTTTTTGCCCATTCTTTCCATGCAACTCCAATGGGCGTAATGCCAACTTCGCGTCGTTTGGGGGGCACGCACATCTAGCCCCCCCCCCCTACCGCCTCTTGATGCCACTCATGCCGACATCCTTTGATTTGTTTCGGTTTAGTTGTCACCAATACGAGTCTGCACTCGTAAATAATCTTATATATAATTTTTTTCCCAGTGACGTCACTTCGAAAAATGTACCCAATCAGCTGACGAGCGTACCTTCATGCGCGGTGGTTGAATGCATTGTCAGGGTAGAGACCTGGAAGTCAGGAACACAAGGTTTCCACCTTGTGTTCCGAAGGTGGGATCAAGGTGGAAATCACCTTTCTACCATTCGGCGCGCATGATTCAGTCCGGTCGAAGCGCCTGCAAGTCCAAATCACTAACCAGCACTTATCTGTTTATACTTCTGAATTATTTACCTCGAATACCGCGTCATTTGTGGCTTGTGGCCACTTGGTCTCCCCAGTCAGGGTTGCTCTGGTGGTAGTAAATGGACGAACATCCATCCAGCCCTGCGGCAGTAAATATCTACACTGTCATGCTGGGCAATGTGCTGTGCTGAACTTCACGGGAGCTATATACATGCGGCGTGTGACAGTTGCATTACCGAGGTGGGCACGACGTGCCCGGCTCGCTGATATGTGTTCCCTGTGACGCTCTCAGGCAACACGCCTGGCCGTGTTATCCGCTGCGTGGCAGCGATAATAAATTATTTGCGAAGTAGGGCGGGATAGGCCACTTACTGGATACTCGATAGACATCACTCATAGAGAAGTATCGACATCGTGGATATCGCGGTTCTTGATATGGTGTATAAGTATCATCCTTTTGCTTGCCATTACGGATTGTAATACACAAACATCTCGTAATATAACTATTACTAAAAACGATAGCTATGCCTATATATCGCGAATGATCAGTTCTGGTCTAAGCGCCCTAAACCCAAATAACTAACACACCATAACTATATATAACTATATATGTATACCTATAACGTAAAGGTGAATGGATTACCATGTTTGTTATGCCATACGATACGTTTATGGTACGGTATTGTTCTCGTTTCCGTCAATATATGCCCCTATATTAGTCGTCGAACAAAATGAACACAAATACAACTTTTATGCCGAATTGTATGAGTATGCTGTTGGGCCAAAATTGAGTTTGAACGATATTTTAAACGATATGTTTCCGCGGCGAACTCGACATCCAAGTGCACTCTTTTGGACACCTCAAACCTAACGAAAAGCCATTGTTTTAACACTGTGTGACAGTGGCGTTACGCCGTGTTTTCTGATGTGTTTGTTTGTTTGTTTATTGGTTGGTTCACGACACACTATGCACATTCACGGCTAATGGCGCCGCCCACACTGTTTCGCCGGTGGGCCGCGGGATTGGGAAATGTCCTGAGTGGCGCTAGAGTCGAACCCGAGACCTTTGGTACCCATAGCCCGACATCTTAACCACTCGGCCATCCCCGCCCCGTTTTCTGGTGTGTGGCAGTGGCGATACGCCGTGTTGTCTGATGTGTGGAAGTGGCGTTACGTCGTGTTTCCTGATGTGTGGCAGTGGCGCTACGCCATCTTGCCTAGTGCATGGAAGTGGCGTTACGCCGAGTTGTCTGGTGTGTGGCAGTGGCGTTATGCCATGTTGTTGGGCGCTGTATGACCAACGCAGTCGATACGCCCGTAAGCCCAAATAACCAACCAACCAACCAACGCCGTGTTGCCTGGTGTGTGGCAATGACGTTATGCCGTGTTGTCTGGTGTGTGGCGTTACGCCGTGTTGCCGGTGGGTGGCAGTGGCGTTGCGCCGGTGTGTGGCAGTGGCGTTACGCCGTGTTTTCTGGTGTGTGGCAGTAGCGTTACGCCGTGTTGCCGGTGGGTGGCAGTGGCGTTGCGCCGGTGTGTGGCAGTGGCGTTACGCCGTGTTTTCTGGTGTGTGGCAGTAGCGTTACGGCGTGTTGCCCAGTGTGTGGCAGTGGCGATACGCCGTGTTTTCTGGTGTGGGGGGGGGGGGGGGTTGCGCCGGTGTGTGGCAGTGGCGTTACGCCGTGTTTTCTGGTGTGTGGCAGTAGCGTTACGGCGTGTTGCCCAGTGTGTGGCAGTGGCGATACGCCGTGTTTTCTGGTGTGTGGCGGTGGCATCACGAGTCGACAGGTCCGGCCAGAGCAGGGCGGCGGCGCGGCCGGCTGACACGATGCCCGGCCGGCCGGAACCCACCGACCGGTCCGGCTCGGCTCGGACCGGGTCGAGCCGGGCCGACGCCAATCGATCCCGACAGTGTGTGGACCACCTGTGGCTGGCCGTGCTGCGCAGCCGGCCTCCAGTGCGGCTGTGCGGCCCGGCTGCCGGCTATGCCCGCCCCGGCCTCCAGGGCTGTGCTCGCCCCGGCTTCCAGGGCTGTGCCCGCCCCGGCCTCCAGGGCTGTGCTCGCCCCGGCTTCCAGGGCTGTGCTCGCCCCGGCTTCCAGGGCTGTGCTCGCCCCGGCTTCCAGGGCTGTGCTCGCCCCGGCCTCCAGGGCTGTGCTCGCCCGTGTTCCCGGGGTGTGTTCGCCCGTGCTCCAGGGGTGTGTTCGCCCGTGCTCCAGGGGTGTGTTCGCCCGGCCTCTAGGGTGTGTTCGCCTGCGCTCCGAAACTGTGTTCGCCCGAAATCCGGAACTGTGTCAGGTTTGTGTTCGCCCTGATATTAGCCATGTGTTGATCATAGTGTCGGGGCTATGCTAGCCCTAGTGTGTGCCAGCTCATTTAGGTGAGTCTGTGCTGGACATTAAGATTGCATTCCCCGAGATTGGAAGATTCTGTTTACATGGGCACCGAGATCCTCTCACGGGCTCACCAGTGTTTGCCTTATGCTGAATGTCAACAGCCATTTTGCACAGTCGCGTGCCCCAGCATGGCGCTAAATCGGCAGGATGTGACACCACAGGCAGCTGTCCCAAAGCGCGGCGCTAAGTCAACAGGCTTTTGGTACCGTGGCGCTAAGTCAGCTGTCCCGGAGCGCGGAACTAAGTCAGCAGGCTGTCGGTACCGTGGCGCTAAGTCAGCTGTCCTGGAGCGCGGAACTAAGTCAGCAGGCTGTCGGTACCGTGGCGCTAAGTCAGCTGTCCCGGAGCGCGGTACTAAGTCAGCAGGCTGTCGGTACCGTGGCGCTAAGTCAGCTGTCCCAGAGCGTGGTGCTAGGTCAGTAATCTGTCGGTACCGTGGCGCTAAGTCAGCTGTCCTGGAGCGCGGAACTAAGTCAGCAGGCTGTCGGTACCGTGGCGCTAAGTCAGCTGTCCCAGAGCGTGGTGCTAGGTCAGTAATCTGTCGGTACCGTGGCGCTAAGTCAGCTGTCCCGGAGCGCGGAACTAAGTCAGCAGGCTGTCGGTACCGTGGTGCTAAGTCAGCTGTCCCAGAGCGTGGTGCTAGGTCAGTAATCTGTCGGTACCGTGGCGCTAAGTCAGCTGTCCTGGAGCGCGGAACTAAGTCAGCAGGCTGTCGGTACCGTGGTGCTAAGTTAGCAGACTGTCGGTACCGTGGCGCTAAGTCAGCTGTCCCGGAGCGCGGCGCTCCCACCAACACGGAGACCTACCTACACAGTGCACTAACCCACACTGTGCACCCACCCACGCGGTGCACCCACCCACACTGAGACCCACTCACGCTGAGGCCTACCCACACTGATACTCGCCCATGCTGAGACCCACCAGTCCCGAGCCGAGGACCGAACGAAGTCGATATTGCTACCGCCTTATTTCGGGCTTCAGGGGCCCAGTTGTTCATCAATGTTGGGTGTTAGGTCTGGCCTGTGGTGTTGGGTAGCTGCAGGGGCGCACCAGAAGCTCGGTAAGCGGGATCCGGCTTCAACAGTGTTAAAATAATGGCTTTTCGTTAGGTGTGAGATGTCGAAGAGTGCACAGTAGGATGTCGAAATTTGTCATGGAATTAGTGTCATTTTAAATGATTTTGGTGCCTTTTCAGTCTCACATTTGAGCCAATGGTGTTGGTATTTAATGACTGTACTTTGATCAGTTGTTTTTAAATTCATAACTTAGGAAAATATATATTCAGGATAGGAGAAATAATGCATATACCATGCATTGCTATTGTATGGCATTTTAAGAAATCACATTTTAGGCAATCCTTTTTCCTGAAATTGTAATGCGAGATGTTTGTGTATCACCGTTCCTTAGCGTGAGCATAAACAGGATACATATGAACGGGATGCTGCTGGAAAGGAGCCACGAAGACTTCATAAGCACGCATCAACGAGCAGGATGTCGATGTCGATACTTCTTGGAGAAAGATGTCGATTGAGAGTTCAGAAAGTGGTGCATTCCACCCTATTTCACGAGCAATTTATCACCGTGCTTTAACACGTCTCACCATCGAGCGCTTCCGGACCGAATGCATAACATTCGGACCGAGTGTTGTTAACGCCAGGGAAGGTGCCGGGCCCTCGCGTCTTCTCCCTTTGTTAGGCCGATGCGTACTGATCGGTAGATTCCTTTACTCTACTTGCGGTAGTATTCTCGCCATTGCGTCGCTGGTTCTGTTGCACAAATTTCTCTTTTATTGTTTCCCCGTCATTTTTATTATGCACTTCTGTGTTGGTTTGCTATCTACTTTCCATATGATCCATGACATTTCAGAGAAAACCGGTGTCCACACTAGGCAGTCGACACCCCCTGACGTTGCAATAGTCACTCGGCGGCGCTGGCATAACAGGCCGCTCGTGAGGAGGGGGGGCGACGGGAGCGCCGCCGGTGGCGACTTTCTCCGCAGCATACAGCGTCCACTTGCCGCGGTCAGGTCGAGCCGGTTTCCGTGGACCGCGGAAACGAACCAAAACGGCTCGGCGGCGCTGGAGCGGTGCGAATGCCAACTCGCAGCGGCTTCGGGCTGCGGGACTCAGGCTCATGGCTGCGGGACTCAGGCCCAGGGCTGCTGGACTCAGGTTCAGGGCTGTATAACTCAGGCTCAGGGCTGCAGGTCTCAGGCTCAGGGCTGTGTGACCCAGGCTCAGGGAGGGCTGCAGGACTCAAGCTTATGGCTGCGGGACTCAAGCTTATGGCTGCAGGACTCAAGCTTATAGCTGCAGAACTCAAGCTTTTGGCTGCGGGACTCAAGCTTACGGCTGCGGGACTCAGGCCCAGGGCTGCAGTAATCAGGCTCCGGGACTCAGACTCAGGGCTGCGGGTCTCAGGCTCAGGGCTGCGGGACTCAGGCTCCGGGCTGTGGAGCTCGGGCTCAGATCTCCGCGCCGTCGGCCCACACACCAGCCGGGAGGGGCTCCACGCCGTCGGCCCACACACCAGCCGGGAGGGGCTCCACGCCGTCGGCCCACACACCAGCCGGGAGGGGCTCCACGCCGTCGGCCCACACACCAGCCGGGAGCGGCTCCGCGCCGACGGCCCACACACCAGCCGGGAGCGGCTCCGCGCCGTCGGCCCACATACCAGCCGGGAGCGGCTCCGCGCCGACGGCCCACACACCAGCCGGGAGCGGCTCCGCGCCGTCGGCCCACACACCAGACGGCTGGTGTGTGGCCGAAACCCGGCCGTCGCAGACACCGCCTCCGAGACCGTCAGAGATCATGTCCGACTGTTTAGCAGAGGTGGAGTCTTGAATCTGGTCGGCACGCGCCAGCAGGCGCGTCCAGGGTTTGACAGTTTTCCACGCATGTCTTGTGGGCATCCACGATACCGGCCCATGTTCTGGCCTGTTGCGGTGTAATCAGTGCGCCATAAATCCCGAACAACCAACCGATCAACCGGTGTTTGTTCAGCCGATCGTTCTCCGTCACGACACGGCTCGGCGTGTGGATACTTGGCCGACATGGTGGCAGCTGTTTCCGCTGCGCATGTCGGCCGGATCCCCCAGGGCGCGATGTCAGTCAAAAGACGGCTGGCGGGTCAGCGTGTCTGCAGCGTTGGCAACTGTTCCCTCAGCGCGTGGTGGCGGGATTTTTCGGATTGTTGCGTTAGTCAGCAGACCGGCGTACCTGTAACGTTGCTTCTGTTCCATCGCCACGTAGTGGTGGGATTCCCCGGCGTGTGTCACCAGTCAACAGACCGGCCTACCTGTAACGTTGAGCTGCTGTTCCTTCGCCACGTAGTGGTGGGATTTCCCAGCTTGTGTCATCGGCCAGCAGACAACAACCGGACCGCAGTGCTGTCAGCACGGCTGGCAGCCCGAGTGCTGTTTGTCCAGGAGCTGGAGTGGATTTTGGGCGAACGGCTGTTGTTTTTTTTTATCGTGCGTCGATTTCGGTCACCCTTGCCAGTGTCGTACAAACTCATTGAAAATGCAAGTTGCCATCTCTGGATCAGGTCGGCCCAGGGCTTGGCGCAGTACGGATAATCTTGGCTGAGTTTCAGCTAGCGGCGATTGGTTCCGGCCAATATGGTTGGAGCGTCCGGGAACTAAATATGAGTGAACCAGTGTCGGCGTTATGTTTGACCGAAGGACGATGACGAGCGGCAATGACACTTAGTAGCTTGCGATTATTCAGTCTTGATCTGTTGTGATGGTCGAAGGGAATGCAACCATATCGGCACACTTGCCTGTCGTTGCAAATGCACTGTTATGTACCCATATCAGACACGTTAGCAATAATTAAGACGGGAACACGTAACCGTTCAGCTGCCACGCGTACTCTGCCGTGTCTGGCAACGCACGGCTCTATTATTTGTGGTGATGATGCACCCTTGTGCCCCAGATACCAAGGATGCCTCTCGGTGCGTCATGTTTTGACCTCATGACCTCAGTCTTCCGATATGCATAAATGTTACGTCGGACGATCGCAGTCGCTGCCAATTCGTGATATCCGGGAAATGGATCGATCGCGATCGATTCTGGTCATTTGTTGCACTTACTTTTGAACGTAAACTTCTGTGAGGTCTATTTGCGTGTTTAATCCGTTGTACGAGAGCAGACTTGCACGCTAGGATAGCACGGACACTTTAAACAGGGTCTTTGTGTGCGCTGTATAGCCAATGCAATTGATGCGTCCAAAAGCCCCAACAACTAACTAAGCTATCAGGCGCCGCCTCACCGCTGCTGGACCCGGTCCAGGGTACGGCG
Organism: Imbricaverruca yamaguchii; assembly: GCA_034440575.1. NCBI lineage: Eukaryota > Metazoa > Arthropoda > Thecostraca > Neoverrucidae > Imbricaverruca > Imbricaverruca yamaguchii. The sequence goes on along the minus strand of JAOTOL010001265.1, from coordinate 150,009 downwards.
TAGGACGGACGCAGCGTTGTCGAGCCCGGTGCCACATGTGGCTATGTGCTTGCACCGTATCACATCTACCATCGTGTCAGGGAAGCGTTGAACAGTTGTCGTGCAGTAAATGATGGGGTTGCGGAATGTTCTGTGCCCAGGCGTGGCTTCAGGTGAGCCACAGTCAGAAAACAAAGCCGTCCTACACGGATTCCGAATGGTGCCCTCCCATGCGGTTCTGGTGTGTCACCGTTGCAAAACGACTGGTGTAGCGTTCAGTTTGTCATCCACTGTCCTGTAGAAAATCCCGTCATGTGATGCCATTTTGGCAGGGCTTTATCTCTGTGTTTTTGATACTATGCATTAGACTGACTGTACGTAACGTCTCCCCTTCCACTCGTTAAATGCCTTGAAGCATAGCTTGTAGTAGCCATCGTGCATGCCTTCTCATGCCACCGTTTCTGTATATCTCAAAGCCGAAATGGGCTGAAGAAAGTGCGAAATCGGCGAAAGAAATCTTCCCGCTCCACATCTTCCTTTCGGTGCCGTACGCTTATACTATTGGCATCACTTGGCTTGGCAGTTAATAGCTTGGCAGTTATGCTGGACATCCTGGCATCTGAATATACTGCTTAAGCATGGGTGTGCTCGCAAGCATTATGCCTATGCAAGAAATTCAGGTGCCAGGACGCTCAGCCTAACTGCCAAGTGATTTGTGACGCCAATGGGACCTTGATGTGACCAGGTCCTGCGGCCAGACGTGCTATCAGTTGGTGTTCGAAACTAACGGACCTTGGTGTGGTAGGAAACAACATTCCTATACGGGATATTGAGGTGCCTTTCTGCCAGGCCATTTGTGACGCCAATTATACGTGCTTTGTATCCTCCATCCGCTCTCCAAAAAAAGTAATTATCATGATGGGCGCATGTGAGCGTGGCTCGGGACGGCAGTGGGACCGATGACTGCTGAGGATGAGGGATGGCGGTGGGACCGGTGCCCTACCAGCCACCCTGGCGGCTGAGGATGAGGGATGGCAGTGGGACCTGTGTCTGACCACCCACCCTGGCGGCTGAGTGCGAGGGATACGCGGGTAAGGTATACAAAGCACGTGCAAATGTAAACACTGAGGAAGTTATTGAGCTGGGATGTTTTTGGGTGGCCGTTTTCGCACTTAAATGAGTACTGGAATGCACACGGGTAGCGGCATGGGAAGGCGTGTGCAATAGCTACCGCAAGCCGGGCTTCAATATGTTGCACGAGCGGGAGCGGAACAGTTTCGTACAGTCTGGTGCGAAATGCTAGAAAGTGCGGCGGCCATTAGTTGTGGCCGCAGCCTACTGCGGTAGCCTGCCGGAGCAGCACGCCAATCACGGCTGTGCCGCGGCCGGCACCGGACCAACCGTATTGACAGCGGTGCGCCGCCACTGTCCCCGCTGCTGAGAGAGATAGAGAGCTATTTCTGGCCCGGTGGGTGGGTGGGTGTCTCGCGCCGCTGATCGGCCGGCTGGCGCCAACCCTGAGCAACTGCGGCTTTGTCCGGTGTGAAGTCGCTCAACGCAGAGGTAGGCCGCGCTGCATATTGCGCCTCACAACCGTAAGAGCGTGCCGCGATGTATTCGAGGGGAAGTGAGCCCACTCGCCCCTATTCACAGTGGTTGGCAGGGGACGAGCCTCACCTGCCGCTACTCTTCGTCCGCAACCAATCTGCGTGAAAGATTGATGGCGCTACATGACTGAACGGTCGACGTGTCGTAAAACCAATAATCAAGAGTGGTTGACAACGTTGGGCATTAGCGTTACAATTTGAGCGTTGTGTGGAAGAAAAGCGAAACTCACCGTCACTATAACGGCGCTTTTACAAACGTGTTTACCCCGTGTGCACTAACATGCTACAGTAGTACAGCAGCAAACGCACACAGAAAGCCTATGTTCCAAGCCGGATCACTATGGATGAACATTTGCCGGGATCACCGCGATATTCGGCCACGCGACAGTGAGACAATGTCGGTCCACATGCCTAACTCCGTAACTCGCAGACAGGAACTGATGACTAAAGCAGCGGCTGATTCAGTTGAATTGCGGGCACGGTGTGTATCATAAGGCGAGGAATCATGCCCATGTGTGGTACAAGACTACGGGGCGTGCGCTGTCACCGATTGGATTCGGTGTTGAACGACGCTATCATCCATGATGTTTTTAAAGAAATATTCTTTTCCGACCTCTACACCTGAATTACAACTTTTGTTTCGGTTTATCAGGTGTAGTGGAAACCCCGTGTTTGTGTTTGGCCTCGTGACCGTGGCATCATCATGCCGCCCCGTGGGATGGCTGTCATTTCTTGGTCATACGGCTTAGGCGTGCTTTTGCCGTATCTTGAGCCAATCAACAAAGGAAAACAAATGTGCGTTACCCCCATTTGAGAATCAATGTCATGTATAGTGTGCCGGCGATACCAGCCAAGAGAAAGAAAGTTAATCGTTGGGCACTTAGTGGTTTAAAATTGAATAGTGCTTTGTTGTGATAAACCACAATCGAACTCTTATGATTGGTAGGAGCGCTTTGTTGTGCGATAATGCTTTTTATGCACAAATTCACTGTCATAATTTTGTTCATATATTCGTTATTTTTCGGCTGGGGACAATATGTATCTAGTTTGACCTCAGCAGCAGAAGAAATTATATAATTAAACCGTGAACGAACCATGCCACTCAGTCTATCTGGTTTGAATCACTCACTGCAATGCTCGAGTTGCCGCATGTTTTGGGCCATCTCTTGTATGTATTTCACTTGGCTAGACGCAAGCTTTTCATTCAGCACGCTCAAGGAGACCTAACGTTTGATGAGGAAAAGAGCATTTCCGACGGACGACAGCAATCACGTGCGCCGCCCGTTGTCCGGCACAGCCAGCCTCTGCCACTGCTGAACTGATTAGTTGGCAGGCAGCTCAGCATCAGTGCGGTGTCACGGTCCGGCCTGGACGCCACGGTCCGGCCTGGACGCCACGGTCTGACCCGGGTGCCATGGTGATGCTCCCGTGTCATGCGAGGAGACTGTTCGTGCACCCCACCGTGGACGACCGTCGTCATTGTAGCTCTGTTGCAACCCACCATGGACGATCGCCAGCCACCATTGTGACTGCATCTCCGCTCTGTTGCAGACGCTGCTGAGCAGAGCCACCGTATCACCCGAGGAGCCCACATGCATCCGTATCTTAAACAGTGAGTAGCGATCACCTCTGGTGCCGCCGGGCACTGGCCACTCTCTAACGGAGTCCGATAGTTCAATCTGCATGGAGATCGCGTTCATCAGCAAGGCCTGCCTGTGCGATAGTCTGGAGCCAGTGTCGACATTTTCCAGCGTTGTTGAGGGAATCCTGAGTTGGTTGGTTGGTTGGTTGGTTGGTTGGTTGGTTGGTTGGTTGGTTGGTTGGTTGGTTGGTTGGTTGGTTGGTTGGTTGGTTGGTTGGTTGGTTGGTTGGTTGGTTGGTTGGTTGGTTGGTTGGTTGGTTGGTTATTAGGGTTTTAAGGCGTATCGATTTCAATAATCATGTAGCACCCACGAGGGAACACTGAAAGCAAACGACGATCGTCCCGGCAGAATGCTTGTGAATCATTACATTTGTTTTTTATTTGTTTGTTCAGAAAATACTTCCCTGTTCAAGTAAATCGAGCTTGTGTTACAGGTACTACATGGAAAGCATTGTTTGGTTCGTCCGTTATATGGGGGAGTACCGATGTTGTTTATGTTGAGCAGTGGTTTAGAGTATTCATGAGCTTGAATTAGCACGACTGGTTTCATGCATGGCTGGTGTCCTGGTGTGACCATTTGGCCGCTCAGTCATGCGCAGGGAAGCCAACTGCCTGCATGTTTGGCAGTCATTCTACTATTTACACCTCAATAGGCCTATTACAATGTCTTCGTGCTTGCCGTCTGCGGAATATACACACGTATTGTATCATTTCCTTCAAGTCCGAATGCTTTCTATTACGTACCATGGGTGTTGATTGTGTGCATATTGGAGACCCTTGATCCCCCAATTTCAGTTTTCACATGGGATCCTACACGTTATGGGTGGGCTCCCAATTGATTTTGGCCCTCCCATTGTCTCCATGTAGAATCCCCTCCTCCAAAGAAATTGACAACTCTGCTACGTACTGAATAATCTTCAGATCTAGTCTTGTCTTATGCAGTGATATGCAAGCTTATGTGCAAAACTCATAATTTTATATGCATCCTTCATGATAAATTGTGAAGGAGTGTACCTCACCCTGAATATTTAGTTCAGTGTGGAGTTACATGCGGCTATTTTGCTTTTGTTAAGCTTTGCTGCAGTATATATAATTGATACCGGAGTGACCTGCCGCCAAAGTTCACACATACTATTGTGTCTGCGGTCGGTGATACGGAACGAAACAAATAAGTGAAACGACAATCCGGACTGAACTTCATGACAGAAGTCCTCATTACGTTATAACCAGTATAAGGCGTCATTGGAGGCGACGCTGTACGAGCGAGGGGAGGCGGCACGGGCCCAGTTCAGTGTTCCGTGCGTTGTGATTCTATCCAAGAAAAGTTTTATTTATTAAAGCAAGCTTTTCAGTTACCAAATCAGCACATATATGAAGGTGGCCACGAAGGCCACGCACCAAGTCACAACATAAGTTTTTAAAGCACACATCGAGCTCTCAATTAGGTCTTGCTCGCAAAACGTCCGTGGGTTCAACCTTGAACCGGTATATATGATCGACGCCATTCATGGTCGACAGCAGTTGGTGAAGTGGTTTGGTGGCATTGTAGCTGAGCGTTCGTTTACCTGGGAGTATTTGGCGGCGTAGCCCCAGACATTTGATAAGGTCACCAGGGATGAGCTTATTATCTGACCGCTGTTTAATATTTGCTTCAATGCAAACATAAAACCTTTGATATCGTTGAAGTCGAAATTGTTCATGTGATTCATATCTGATGCTATTTGCAAAATGCATCAAAATCGTAGATTTCAGCTTGTAATCCAAGTTATGTGACCCTTTTCTTAAGCCGGATGTCCCAATGGAAAGCTCACTTTTCATTTCTCCAGGGCATGCCCTGGTGTGTGAGCGTTCGATTAAACAAAAGAAACTCCCCTTTTGCCTTCAAGTGTTGGTTTTTGGCCGTTAGTGAGGGTCGCTTTTTTCTCTTTCCGCCCGCTGTCGCTAATTTCTTTCGGGAAAACAGTAGCTATGTCCAGGGAGATTGGCATGTCGTATTTATGTGCAGTGTAGTGTATGTCCATGGTCCCAGTTTGACAACCTATTTGAATATATATTATATTATATATTATATTTGAATGCTGGTTTGTAACACGATCCATACTGAGTTACGGGACTTGACAGATTAAATGTTCCAAAATCACACCTCACGCAGTTAATTTTGTTTTTTTAAACAAAACTAAAGGAAGTGATTGAAATGTATTTTGTGATCTACTTAACCTTTTCCATTCAACGCCTCGGGAACTAATCAAGTAGCCGTTGGCTCTGAACATCTTATTGGGTATCACTGTACTTGAATACATGCGCTGGTACGCAATTTGCAGCACATTGACATCACGTTCATTCGCATGACAGGCGTGCTTTCATCGTTGCGTGAGAAAGTTCAAGTGCCACACACATTGCAAATGTAGTCACCGGGTCTCTTACCGCCGGCCGCTGATCGTTTAACACCATTATCGTAAGCATAGTGTCAACACGATGGCGGTGAATTGGTGCAGCGTTATCGTACCATTTACTGCTCTCTGGCACGTGCAGAGCGGTCCTTCCGGCACCACCATGCCCCGACAACATCATCCTTTGTCACAAACTTGACACTGATGACGCTAACGACCTCGTCGTTCAGAAATGCTAACATTTCGCTTGCGTTCAAACTCCGGTTGTGATACGGGCGTCGCCGGCTCTCCGATAGCACAGCTCGCTTAACCACGCTACCGACTCCGTTGCAGTCCGCGTGAAATTAAGGTGAAATTCGTGTGAAATAATATAAAACCTCGATTAAAAGATCCATTTGCATGGAATCCGACCATGTACTTCATGTCAGCACACGTTCGAACTTGCTTTTACTGAAACTGAAACTAATTTATATTGTAGCGCAAAGCGGTCGGAAATTGTATTTCCTTCGACTCTTGGAACAAGTAGCTTCACTCCCGAAAGAAAAATTTGAAGGAGGGCGTACACCATGGATGTGTTGTGTTTATTGTTGTCAGATAGTAAGCAGGGACTTGTGTGCTTCAACACATCGTGTTATTGCCAGTAAATTACAATGGGGTGCACAGTAGGGCACAGCGTCCTTGAGAAATTTTGGATTCGAGATTCGGCCCTATGATTTTGAGATGTCATCGAGTGTGCTGATTTCAAATTCGAAAGTTGTTTTTGGATCAAAGCATTTTCTGGTCCGCAAATTTACACTTTTCTGCAGGCATGTTTCCTAACTTTATGCTAAATATGGGACTATGGACATAGACATGTCTGAAAGTTGTGTGACTGTTATATTCGTGATGTTCACACCAAAAATACCTATGATTACCACTTTTCAGCGCGCTAAAGCGTATATTGGATATATTTCTGACGGTGTTTCTGGTCCGTCCCACACATCTCTCACTAACGCCATCTATAGGTTTTTTTTTTCATTAACTCGAAAATTGACTCATTGAACTAGACATATATCAAAAGCCTGTCCAGTATACATCTAAAATTTACACTAACGAACTGAAAACTGATGCCTAAGTTCCCTCAGGGGCGGATCCAGGGGAGGCAATAGTAGGTATATTGAAAAAGGCAAAGGCAGGTTCGTATACAAAATACAAAAAGTGAACACGTTTCTTGAAAACTTCAAATAACATAAAACAAGCTTTGAAGTATCATAGTAATCGTTTGTAATGTAGGAAAACATTGCATAACACACAGGACTACCGTTTAGTGATCGGCTGAGGGAAATAATAGATATCTGAAGGACAGAATGCATAAAGTATAGTTTTGCGTGGCCTTTTTACTACTCCCGGTGATTGGCCTACTCCATAGCTTCCAGTATATCCTTCTTAGAGAGGAACACTGGCAACTGTTTTCTGTGGTTGGCGCTGACGCGGACAGAGCCATTTCGGGCCTCCTGACCTTTCCAGCGGCTGTCGTGACGTGCTGGACCGTCCGCTCCGTCGACTGGGCATTCGCAGGGAACGGAGGCACATCCAGCGGCATGGATATGATCCTCCTGAGTTCTGTTGCGGCGATTCCACACGTAAACAGGTTCCGTGATCTCTGTGTCGTCCCAGTCGATCAGTTGTATAAGTGATGAGGTGGACATGTTGATCTTGGGGTGCTTTCTCGTCCTTGGCGACTTGTCCCCATACTCTGCTCCTCCTCTCACACCGGTGATCTTTTCGATGGCAAACTTCCTATCTTTAGGTTGTTCGCTGGCGAGAAGGGACAGCAGGAGGCTCGCAGGATGGGCGTACCAGGCGGAAGACCGAACACAGCGGGTATCCGCCCCCTGAACCTCTTCTGGTTGCGTACGAAGGGTTCGGAGATGGGTTATTATGTGTTTGGGTGCGTCCACGATTTTGGGCTTCGTCTTAATCTCAAAGTAGCACTTGAAGTATACGTTGACGCAGAACTCTGCCAGCCGTCTCAGGATTCTCTTGTTTGAGTCGGTGAGCCCGTGCTGCCTGGTCCACAAGTACACTATTCTCTCATCTGTTGTCAACCAGCGCGCGTGGTTCAGCTTGCCAGGCCTCATTTCTTACATACTTGCAGGCAGACTTCCAGCTTTCACCGCCCGACACAATTCGTAAGAGACCTTCTGGTCTGTTGACATGCTATCAAGTACATCTTCTGGGATCTCCACATATTCCTCGCCTTCAGCTAGCCGTTCAAACGCTGGATCACACCTCATGTCTTCAACCTTCGAATGCATCTTTCCAACAGGGCCTAGAAATCCGTCCCTTGCGTTTGTTGGGCCGTCCAGAGAAGTGATAATGTGTCTGAGTGGCAGTTCTGCTGTGTGTATTTCTATTATTTCCCTCAGCCGATCACTAAACGGTAGTCCTCTGTGTTATGCAATGTTTTCCTACATTACAAACGATTACTATGATACTTCAAAGCTTGTTTTATATTATTTGAAGTTTTCAAGAAACGTGTTCACTTTTTGTATTTTGTATACGAACCTGCCTGCCTTTTTCAACATACCTACTATTGCCTCCCCTGGATCCGCCCCTGAGGGAACTTAGGCATCAGTTTTCAGTTCGTTAGTGTAAATTTTAGATGCATACTGGACAAGCTTTTGATATATATCTAGTTCAATTAGTCAATTTTCCGAGTTAATGAAAAAAACACCTATAGATGGCGTTAGTGAGAGATGTTTGGACGGACCAGAGAAACCGTCAGAAATATATCCAATATACGCTTTAGCGCGCTGAAAAGTGGTAATCATAGGTATTTTGGTGTGAACATCACGAATATGACAGTCACACAACTTTCAGACATGTCTTTGTGTCCATAGTCCCATATTTAGCATGAAGTTAGGAAATATGCCTGCAGAAAAGTGTAAATTTGCGGACCAGAAAATGCTTTGATCCCAAAACAACTTTCGAATTTGAAATCAGCACACTCGATTACATCTCAAAATCATAGGGCCGAATCTCGAATCCAAAATTTCTCAAGGACGCTGTGCCCTAGTGCACAGTGCGTTGCGGTACGTCCCGGCGGAATTATCTGGCTGCACGCAGTGTCACGAAAGAATGGGTTTCCGTAGTCACCCTGTGTCAGAACTTGGTTATCGCCGTCTTTTTCTTTCACCGTTCGGACATATTTGCTTTCTTTCGTAACGGTGAATTAATGTTCTGCAAGTTTTGCTGTCTAGTTAGTGAAGACATTCCTCCTGGGTCTCAACAATGCTTAGTAGTGTACAACGGTCAATCGCGACCCATTGCTTATATCCAACCTCCTCTTCCATCATCTTCATTGTATCATTCTGGCTCAACTTCATCATCGCTAAAACAATCGCATATAAAAAATACATCGCCTCCTCTTCTCCGGGAGAGTTGTTGCACTGCAAACCGGATGATCGATGATAATATTATGCGTACTTAGTATCGGTACGTGGCGCGCAAGTACAATTAGTTTCAGATTTTGATGATGCGTACACAAGCCAACCGTGCACATGAGTGCTGGACGTCTCCGCTATTGTCAGCGGAGGCGCAGTTCTGTGGTCATAATTCAGCAAACTCGGTGAAGCCAATTACAGATCGATGGCACTGGGTCTGTGTCTTTCCGGAGGCTAATATCGTCCTCTGAAACGGCGGCGCCGCTTGCGTTCGATCAGTTGGTGCTGCTGTCTGTTTATTGGGTTTGTTTGTGTATTGGTTCACGACGCATTGTATGCACAGCCATGGCTAATCCATGGCCCACACTGTTTCGCCGGTGGGCCGGCGGGGTGCTGCTGTTTGGCTGACTCCGGGGGCGCTTTCCGGCTCGATCGGCGGCGGTGAGTTATAACTTTTATCTAGGGGACTGATGCAGTTGGTGTACAAGTCATCACCTTCCTCGACGCGTGCGTCATGAACTCCAACATTGAATCTGCTGACCACGCCTTTCAACTCATACTGATCATTTTGCTTCCAAAGAGGGTCGACACCTGTGGAACAAGGTTCGTAGTGTATTCAGCAGTTTCTACCAAAACGCAAAGCAATGCACGCCGTAGTGCGTTTTCCGTCGCACAAAAGAGCTCGTTATTGCGTCAAATTTTCGCACGTGTGCAGGAATTTCAGAAATATGGAGGTCCCATTTTGCCACCCTGGCACAGCAGGGTTAAAATAATGGTTTTTCGTTAGGTGTAAGATGTCGAAACGAGCACAATAGGATGTATAAGATTTGCGGTGGAATTAGCGTCATTTAAAATGCTTTTGATGGCTTTCAGACTACAAATTTGAGCCAATGGTATAAGTACTTAAGACTACCTTTATCATTTATTTTGAGATTCATGATTTAGGAAGAGCTATGTTCGGGATAGCGGATTGAGCTATATTCGCATAGGGAGAGAAATGCGTGTTATAAAATGGTGCTGCACGCCATATCACGTTATAGTTAATCCCTTTACCTGAAATTGGGTTGCAAAATGTTCGTGTATAACCATTCCATGTCGAGAGCATCAACATGGTGAATATGAATGAGATACTGTGAAAGGAGACACAAACACTTCACATGCACGCATCAAAGAGCAGCATGTCAATATTTCTTCGAGAAGGATGTCTATTGAGTGTTCAGAAAGTGGTATTTTCCACCCTATTTCACGAATAATTTATCACTGGCACAGTGCATTGAACTTTGGAGCGTGCGCTTCATATCCGACGAAGAAGCTTCATATCCGACGGACCAGCTCAGTTGCGGAAATCAGGCTGGAAATCCTCGGTGGGTCGGGGGATAGGCTCTGGACCAATCCTGTGTTTTCCTCTGCTAATGCTAGTTTCCCTTTCTCACTATTGAATCGGAAAACCTTCGGATCGACTACTCCCTCCACACTCCGGCTTTGTAAGAGATATTCGGCCTTAGCGGAAATTGTGCCTCCAATTTTGGCGTCCGTGCTCTGAAAACTAATGTGATTCAGCCGGGCTTGTCTACAACCTTGCTGACATCGGACCGATCCACCGAGTACGGCGCACGTACGCGTCTGCAGCCTTTATTGCACTACACCGAATTGCCGAGTTAGCATATACGCCCGGCCGTGCCCAGATCCGTTTTGTCCCGCAGCCATCCCGGCCAGGGTGGGCCGCGCGCGGCCGTTCAGTACAGCGGCCGGTCACGGACCACACTGGCTGCCCGGCTTCTGGACGACAGGTGGCGCGGCATGACGTGACCGGCGTGACCGGCGGTTGGCTGGTTGGCCCCGAGCCGATGGCACGTCAATCTCCACCGACCTGGTTCCGTCGTAGAGCTTTAATTAGTGTGTACATGGAAAAATTGTTCCAAGGTGTAAAATGAGCGTAAAGTGCATGGTATTGTTGTGGGTGACGAATTTGGTCTGTAAAATACTACTGCAAAGCACCATTATGCACGTGACGGTGGGGTCGGACCGGGAGGGATCGTTGGATGGCCTGTTTTACTGTGTATGGGAATGCAGACTCGTCCGGGCTTCATACTAAACTAAGCCGTAGGATAACAGGGGCGAGCCGCTGATGGTATCATTTGTATCGCAAATAGCTTGACAGTCAGGCTGGGTGTCCTGGCACCTGAATGTCCTGCATAAGTATAGGTGTGGCGGGAAACACTATATTTATGCAGGATATTGCTGGACGATGCCAGGACGCTTAGCGCGACTGCAAAGCTGTTTGTGACGCCAATACTATTTGTGTAGGGTAGTTCTTACCCTTGGCGTGGTGATAGTCTAGGGACCGTCGCGAACCGCAGATAACTCGATGCAAAGAAGCGCAAGACTTGTTATATTATAATGTATAACAAGTTACACATGCTCCCCTCCCCCTAAAAAAAGTCGGACAGCTGTCTTGGAATCAAGGAGGCATCATGTGTTGTGTAGAAACACTTCCTTGTACCCCGCAGTGGGGTCAGCTGTGGCTATTTGGCTGGCCATGGATTGGCGGCTCCTTCAGGTTCTAACCACAGCCGCTCCGAAGAGGCGTGTGCAAGCCCAGAAACATGTCCGTGAGCTACCGTGCCGCACCAACGTTCCCATATGGATCGTATATCCGCCCCGTCAACTCCACCGTTGTTGGCTTTCATGCAAGTTATGCTCCTTGCTAATACTTCATAATGTGCATGGATGTAACCACTGGCGGATCTAGTCCACCGGTTTGGGGGGGGGGGTAAACTTTCGGATTTGGGTTTCAGCCCCCGCCCTTCCCCAATTGTATGCCCAGGATTACCATGAGAGGATTAAAATCGATTTGGAGGGTGCCCATCCTGCTAGTATTTTTGGTTTAATATCAATGCTGACAAATGCACTGCAGTATACACTCATCATGGCTCATGCCAAATTATTTTGGCATCGGCAACAGGCTTAACTTTGTTCCAGGAAAAAAAATGAAAAAAAGTATCTAAAAGCTGTCAATCTTTTGCATTGTAAGCTAGAACCATTCAACCGGTTGCATATTTGTTGTATGCCCACTCTTTTGACAGTGCAAAAACCCTGACCTGCTGTTTACCTGACCACATTAGCAGCTGCCTCCAATATAATTATTATTGAGACAATTGTTAATGTGAACTCCTTACTTGGAATAACAGGAATAAGCAAGCTGTTTTCAGTCTCATTAGGGTGGTGCAACTCTGGATCTCAGCAGGCAGAGGCTGGGCTGGGGCCAACTTCTGGTGCAGTCAGAAGATCGAGACTGAATAGGTTGGAGGCAGAAGCTACTCCTTCAGGAGAAGTTTGAGATGTTGAGGTGGAGAATCCAGACTGAAAATAAGGACAGACATATACTTCAATATGCACCTTCGAGTTCACAAACTTGTATTCCTAGATATCTTAGTTTAGACAATTATCTTTCCACAAAAAGAACAACAAAGTTTTCCATCCATCAAAATATCCCATTTTATTATCAATCCATGATTATATTTCCAATTGAAGGTTAGTCTAGGTTAGCACGCGCCCTGAAGTGAGGGGTGGGCAAATACGCCCACACCTCCGGTTTTTCGCACATAACCACGGATTTTACCGGCCAAGTTACGCCATTCTTTGCGTACCAGCTCAGAAATGACGGGCACGTTGTTAACCGGAAAACGGAAATCGGCCGATTTTATTTTCCAGTTAGGGCCCGTTAAAGTTTAAACAAAAAATTTTAGCGTCAGCCAACGGAAATCGGCCGATTTTATTTTCGAGTTGGGGCCCGTTAAAGTTTAAACAAAAAGTTGTAGCGTCAGACAACAAAAATCGGAGATGATCAGCTTCCGGTGTATTGGCAAAGGGGAAGTGTTCTTAGCGACATTGGCGATTTATTTTATGTGTATTATTATGCTATATAGTTTCCAAGTCATGTTTGGTCAGCGAGGTCAAGTCGGGTCAAGTTCATGACAGGTTAATGGAACTAAACTTGGTCAACTGGAATGTTGACATAGATGCAAATGACCGTCATGCGATTGATGTCATTTTGCATGTTACTCCCTACACATCATGAAAACTACTGCTTGTCATTGTGCACCTAAGCATTTCAATACTGTATTCATACACTTCACCCCTTTCTTTGCTGAGCCGATTGCGCCGAGCCGCCCGATGGAGCAGTCAGACTGGCTAGTTCCGGTAACTGGAGCAAATAATGACCTGATAAAGTGCTGCTATATAGGTAACTTGAGGTTAAATGCCTGGTCTAGCATCTGTATTGCATTATTAGTAATGTTCAAAGCATAATTGGTGTCCATTTTAGAGCATTCAAACACAATCACTGGGATCCATAACAATGACAACCCAATCCACGCAAAACCAGTTTTTTAGCATTTAACCTCTTTTGACCTTGAAACTATTGACCTAAGGTCATGAAATTTGCACACAATAGAGTTCACTACCGTATCCATCCATCCTGCGAAGTTCGTTCCCCAGCTGTTATAGGAGTCGAGACCTTAGGGGGCGGATTGCACCCAGCCCAGTGTACGTAATTTTTTTTAGCCCTCCAGGGCCCATGTTAGGTTCTGTTGCATTTTTTAACATTGCTTTTTATCAAACTCAAAGCCTCTTTTTGGTGTTACTTTGCCCACAAACTGAAAAGTAAACAATTGCACAGAAAATGAGTGGTCCTAATCGGTGTCAGTCACATTCATAAACATTACATTGGAAGGGCATATTCCAAGGATCCATAAAACACCTTCAAGCATGAATTTACTACCTAACCTTCCATGTCACAATTTGTTGAAAGTATTTTTTTTAATATAAAAAAACAAAAAATGGGCCAAAACCTAGCCAAACCAATTATGTTCTTGCAGAAAATATATTTATTTGGAAAAAATATTTTAAAAAGTTTCTAATAATATTTTTTCAACCAAAAGGAAGACCTAACCTCACCTAATCTAACCAAAATGAACCTAAACCTATATACTTGCTTCATGGAGGTAAAATGTGTAAAACTTCTTTTATGGATACCTTAACCCGTCCCGTCTCGGGGGGTCTTCAACCGCCCCCCTCAGGTTTTTCGCGGATAGCGGACGAACGGAACGCGGCAGCGCGCCCAAATTTGGCATACCTTTTCCTACATCAATTTGACATGCTGATTCAAAATTTTTAGGTTAGGTCATCTAGGGTCAACGAGTTAGTCAAGGTCAAGTAGGGTCACCTCCAAAAAAGATAAACCATTCGTCACGCTTTAACGGATACAGATATTTTAATGAAACTTTCAGTGTTTGCTTATCTTTACGGATGCAACAAAACGTACGAGTTGAATTTTTCTTTCTTTTTTCGTTTTTGACTACATATAAATTTTGCGTATTTGCCAAATTGCAGTTTAGATAGGATTATGGTTCAAGTAAGCATTTTTTTTATTAGGGAAAGTTGACTTCCAGCAACGTTTCTCGGTCTGCTCTACCCATTGGAAAAGGAAAATTGAAGAAACCTTGAAGACTCAAAATTTTGAACTTAAAAAATTGGGGGGCAAACAAATATAGGCCTGGTCGATTTCGCTGTCCTTTTCTCATACAAAATATATCTCGTTTTTCCATATATCCCCCAAAATGAACTCCCCAGAGTCAAAAACATAATGTAAGTCCTGAAAAGTCGTGAAAATCTAGCCCCCTGGTGACGTCACTTTTGGGGGAAATTGTCTTGGACGGTGGACCTGGACCCTACTCGTCGAGCGCTTTCCGATGACACCTCTTTCGTTTTTGTGCGATGCTTAGTTTGGATTTTAGAGGAAGGGTCTTCAACCGCCCCCTACCCCCCACCCCCCACCCCGAGACGGGATGTGAGGATTTGACAGGAAAGACGGCTTTGATTAACCCGCGCCGTACCTGAGGGGGTCGTCAACCTCCCCTCAGGTTTTTTGCGGATAGTGAACGAACGGCGCGGGGCAACGTGCCGAAATTTGGCATACCTTTTCCCACATCAAATTGGCATGTTATGCGAAACTTTTGAAGTCAGGTCATTGTAGTGAAGGCGACAGGCCCGTGCGGCTCGACGGTCCGGGACGCTCTGCTGCCGGGGGTGGTTCGTCGGGCACAGCCACGACCGGAGACAGGGCACACGTTACAGTTGCCGGGCGTTGTCCCGTAAAACACTGATTCGGTTCCGACGAGGGCCGGTGACCGCGTTGCCGGCACCGGACGGAAAAGTACAGGCGCGACATATGCGGGGCATGGTAGGTTGGCTGATTTACGGGGTCACAGCATTATGGTTAGACATTATACGATTAAAATTGTACGTTTTTAGCAACTCTGTTACATCATCAAGGGTCAACGAGTTAATATAGGTCAAGTGAGGTCACCTCCGAAAAAGTTCAACCAGTCGTCACGCTTCAACGGATGCAGATATTTTAAGGAAACTTTCAGCGTTTGCTTAGCTTTAGGGATACAACAAAATGTGCGTTATGAATTTTATATTTTCCCCATTTTTAACTACTTTTAGCTTTTGCATATTTGCCTATTAAAGCTCAAATCGAAGATTCTGACTAAAATATGCATTTTGATCACAGCAAGTTAACTTCCAACAACGTTTACCGGTGTGCTCTACCCAGTAGAGGCAGAAAATCAAAGAAAACTTTAAAACTTTTTTTTGGTTTTTTTTTTGGGGGGGGGGATTTATGGCCATCATCTATTTATTTGTCCTTTCCTGGTTCCAAATAATTTTTGTCTTTCAAATATCCCCTAAAATGAATTCCCCAGAGCCAAAAACATAATGTAAGTCGTGAAAAGTCGTGAAGATCTATCCCCCTAGTGACGTCACTTTTGGAGGAAATTGTTTTGGGGTATGGATCCGGGCCCTACTCGTCGAGCGTTTTCCGATGACACCTCTTTCGTTTTCGTGCGACGCTTAGTTTGAATTTTAGAGGGGGTTACTATCCCCCCAAAGACGGAGTGTGAGGGACAAAATTGAGGGGGAAAATCTCCACTTTTCAGAAATTTGGGTGACATGTCCCCCCCCCCAAATGGTTACACCCATGGTAATGTGTGCAGGCCATATTGGAATCGAGTCGCTGGTAGTTATAAACCCAAATGGACCTCAGCAGTTGGCGCGCCTTAAAGCTCAAACGATCAACTGAACACGTCCTCGTTAAAACAGGCAACCCATTCCAGCTATGGTTTGATTTATTTTGTCATCTATTTTGCAAACACAGCGATTCATTTATTACTGTGTTCCGTGTCAAAACCCATGGTTAAAGACAAGCACACAACTAACAGCTCTTTGCACATGCATTCCGGCTTCTTGTCACTGAAGTAAAATGTAGTCGATAGCTGACCATCATCACTTTATATGTGAGCACCGCGACTGGTTCATCACCATCGATGAATGGTGGTGGTCATTAAATGGCAGGAGCGCAGTACTGACCGACATGGCTGACATGGTCGACAGCTGCTTAATGACAGTAGCTGGGCCAGGTCGCAGCACTGGGAGTGGACCATTCTGAAACATGACAGCTGGAGGACCGCGGTAGCTCAGTTGGTAGGGAGTTGGACTCTTGGTCGTGAGGCCGTGGGTTCGAATCCCACAACCGGTGGGATTTTCGAGCCCACATGTGACCAATCGTTGTGAGAGATTGGCGACGCTATATGGCCCAGCAGTCGGACACGTCGTAGAAGAAACCAAGCACTGAAGAACATGACAGCTTATTATATAAATACCAAGAGAGGTTTAATGTTTTTTCTCACCTGATGTCCTGGCCTATGTTATTAATGTAACGCTTTGGGGTATGTTGGTGTCTTGCCCTAATTAATCACAAGAATCTGTTGAGGCACTTATTTCGATGTGTCAGTGTACCTCCCTTGCAGTGGTAGTGTCATGTCCATGCTGCATCGTAGCAAGAAGTGACAAGATGCCTCATCTGGAGGAAAGCGATTTTACGCGATTTTTACGAGTTTTTTACGCGAACGCGATTTTTAATTTATAATCAAAAGTCCTCTATTATCTCATCTTTCTTCCAAACGATCTGTGATTGGACATTTGACAATAAGTGCTTCAAATTGGAAGCGATGTTTGTTTTGCACCTTTGACTGTGTTATACATCGGACACTACCAATATCATTGCTAGTCACGCGTCTTAATGGTGTACATATTATGTTCTACCAACCGAGCATGCTCTCATGTTTTCGGAAGCAGCCATGGGCATTAAACACAGCGTGGTACGGACTAGATTTCTCCAAAAGCCAGGTTAATTTTAGCATTTCGTCTATGACCTTGCATGAAAGAAAACGACCTGAAGCTCTCGTGGCCCTTCCGTAAGTCGATGGCGGCGCCATATCAACAGGATATTGAAGATTATGTTCTCCCACTTCTATACTGCGAAACAATTGTGCACGATTTCAATGCTGAAAGGTTATCATCTCCGAAATTAATACTTCAGACTATTATCCAATCCGCATCTAGAACAAAAAAAAACTTACAAGTCCAACCCTACTTGGGTGTCAAGTTCCATGCCAATCAGTTCCGTGAATTGTGCCTGCCTCGGAGTGTCGTATTCGGTGTCAGTCCTGAATCCTCGAGTCATGTGCCAGTCGTCGGGCTTTGAATCAGGCGCCAGCCCTGAAGTCTCAAGCTTGGTGCCAGTCCATGGGTCTGCCGTCTGGTACCAGTCCTTAAGTCTCAAGTCTGGTGCCAGTCCTGAAGTCCAAGTCTGGTACCAGTCCTGAAGTCTCCCGTCTGGTGCCAGACCTGAAGTCTCAAGTCTGGTGCAAGTCCTTGTGTCTCGGTGCCCCTCCTGGAGTCTTGAGTCCAGTGACAGTCCTGAAGCATCCCGTCTAGTGCCAGACCTGAAGTTTCATGTCTGGTGGCAGGCATTAACACTCACACGTCCGGGAGGAGGGCAGATATCTGCCCCCTGCGGTTTTTTCCTAATTTGCCGCCATACTAATCGGGTTAGCAAGGCCAAACCTCGTATGACTGCTCATTAGCCTTTTACGCATATCCTGATACATTTTTATCCATGGGTCATCTCAGGTCATGTCACCAGGTTAGGCGAAGTGACCGAAAGTCCCTTGGACCTCTAGATGGCATAGCTTCTACAATAATTGGGTGATTGACCTCAAACTTATAATACGTCATGACCTCATCAGGGAGCATAACATTATATATGTATATATATGTATATATATATATATATATATATATATATATATATATATATATATATATAAATATGTATATATAAATATGTATATATATCGTGCTTTTTTTCGTAGCATTAGCCTGAGGTCAGGTCGCGACCATAGCTTCCCCCATTATAGGGCTATTGTAAAATATACAACTGTTTCTTGGCTACATATTTGCTCTCGGAATGACCTCACAACGGTTGTGGCGTCTAGTTGGAAGCTATGCTCTAAGCTATGTTACCTCTGGCATTTTTTCTCAGTGACCTCACCAAGGTCATCTGAGGTCATCCGAGATCACTAGTACATTTATGCGCATTATATCGCGCTGCATTGAGCTATAAAGCTAATATTGCCGTCATTGTGCTTGTGTCGCCAAGACGTGTCGATTGATGCATTACATGTCCTCCATAGGCTACTTTATGACCCTGACCTGAGATCATAGTTTCGGTTGACCTGACCTTAAATCACACCGCCCATTGTCGATAGCACATTTCAAGAACTGTCGAATAGCTTTCCCCGTCTGTTTCTATCTGTTGCAGGTCCTGATATATGTGTCAGTATCTGAGAGTCCCACCCGATCTGGTCGAATTTGGCCTATGGTGACCCAATGACCTGAATATTGACCTGAGCGAAAATATGCCCAAAATACTTTCGATAGAGCCTATCACCAGGTATCCAACGCCGTTTTCCGTTTGCCGCTAGCTAGCATATTTATATAGATCTTAGGGGGCAGACATCTGCCCCCCCCCCCGGACCGGGGAAGTTGGTGCGGACCGCCGGACGTGTGAGTGTTAAGCCTCCCGTCTGGTGCCAGTCCTGAAGTCTCAAGTCTGGTGCCAGTCCTTGTGTCTCGGTGCCCCTCCTTAAGTCTTGAGTCTGGTGCCAGTCCTGAAGCCTCCCGTCTGGTGCCAGACCTGAAGTCTCAAGTCTAGTGCCAGTTCTGAAGCCTCCCGTCTGGTGCCAGTCCTGAAGTCTCAAGTCTGGTGCCGGTCCTGAAGTCTCAAGTCTGGTGCCGGTCCTTGTGTCTCGGTGCCATTCCTGGTGTCTTGAGTCTGGTACCGGCCCAGCAGGAGCGGCGGCTGCCATCTACTGGACTGCGCGACTGCGAGTGTGTAGCCGATATGGCGGACGTGGTTCATTTGATGTTGCAACTTGCTGACTCGCTATTACTTTAAGTGCCTTTCGAGGGCGAGCTCGGTCCTCCATTGCAGTACGCTGTATCAAGTTTGAAGTAGAGTTCGACAATCAAACAAGGTAGAGATCGGCAAATGAAAATCGTGCAGCATGCTCATTAAAAATAAGAGCTTCCACCCCCGGTACGGGTACATTGGTCCTCTAAACGAATCGTTGCGCTCTTCAACTAGGTTGACGGTGAAGATGAACACTCAAAATGAACGCATATAAGTCTGTCGGGCCGAAGGACTCAGTTCCGTTTGCTGACATGTTGGTGTCGCCGCCAAGTAAGTAAGTTCGTAAATTAATTTGTGGTCCGGCAGAGAAGGTTCGAAGGACTATCACGTGAGTGGTACCAAATATTGCTTTAATGATGTGCATGTCCACACAGCTGAATACTGGTACTCATCATAGTCCTAAGACGACAAGGAGTATACAATCAGCGTTTTCTATCCCTCTGATGTCAACTTCAAGGTGAACCACCCCAAAGTGGCATGTTTTTCTGGGGGGGGAGGGAGGGATTTGCAATCGTCGTTTTACATTGTATGCTTCAGTGAAGATGTACGGCACTGGGATGGGGTGAATGCTGATGATTTATATTCACGACTTCCTCTGTAAGCTTTCTTCCTTTATGAACTTTGAGTGATACCATTTAGTGCGCGGTGTCATGCGCTAAGTAGGCGTTTATACCGTACGCAAATTTAAAACATAGTCGTCCACTTATTTTGTGGAACACTAGTCATAAAGCTCATGCGTTCGCTGAGACATTCGGCTGAAAATCACGAAATGGAGGTGGCCCAAAGAACATCACACTAAAGCTTGTGTTATGCGCTTTTGTGGACGTGCAGACAGCAGCCGGCATAATTTGGCTCGCAGCAGAATCATCCAATCAGCCTGATCAGTCATCCAATCAACAACGAAGCGTTGTTCATGACCAGATCACTCAGTCATGGTGATCACAGTCGAGGAACGTGGCTGACGTGGTGTGTCGAGACGTCCACGGGTTGGGTCAGTGTGAACACACCGAGGGATGGGCCGCACGGTGTGGCTGGTGTGATGTACCGGAACACCGTGGGCTGGTTCAGTGTGAACACACCGAGGGATGGGCCGCACGGTGTGGCTGGTGTGATGTACCGGAACACCGTGGGTTGGTTCAGTGTGAACACACCGAGGGATGGGCCGCACGGTGTGGCTGGTGTGATGTACCGGAACACCGTGGGCTGGTTCAGTGTGAACACACCGAGGGATGGGCCGCACGGTGTGGCTGGTGTGATGTACCGGAACACCGTGGGCTGGTTCAGTGTGAACACACCGAGGGATGGGCCGCACGGTGTGGCTGGTGTGATGTACCGGAACACCGTGGGCTGGTTCAGTGTGAACACACCGAGGGATGGGCCGCACGGTGTGGCTGGTGTGATGTACCGGAACACCGTGGGTTGGTTCAGTGTGAACACACCGAGGGATGGGCCGCACGGTGTGGCGGTGTGATGTACCGGAACACCGTGGGCTGGTTCAGTGTGAACACACCGAGGGATGGGCCGCGCGGTGTGGCGGTGTGATGTGTCGGGTTTTCCGCCAACGCACAGGCCATAGGTTGGGTCAATAAAACAATGGTATGTCTGGGAAGGCGCTGCATTGCTGCGCTTGGGAAAAGTCCTTACGTTCCGTTCGTTTTCCCTGCCACTCTCGATACAGCGGTATTTTCTTTGTTTTCTTCGTGTGCATTTGAGGTAGCTCTTGTCCCGTCAATGCCATTATGGGCATCATTGTCTTCTAGGCCTAACGTGAGATCCTATGGAGATGTTTAGGAGTCGCAAAGTTAATATGGTCATTGGCTCCCCTTTCAGTTAGTTTCATAAATGTGTGTGAAGGTGTGTGTCGGTGGAAGCGTGCAATGGTATTTGTCGCGCTGGCCATCAACGGGAGCGTTGGGTACCACAACTGTAAGCGACTCCAGGCGTGCGATGTTTACCTTGGTTCGATTGGACGTTGGTGTGCACTACAGCCAGCTCGTCTGTCTCGTCAGCTCGAGCGGTAACCCCCCCCCGTCCTGCCCACGCCATTACGTCCGTACCGCCGACGACGGGAGAACAAAGCGCCCGTGCCGCCCATACGTGGCCGATCCTTCGCCCGTGACTGAACGACCAGCGAAGGATCGGCCACATGCACGCATGTGCGGCAGCCTCGCGTCGACACTGTGGCTCGATCTGCGTGGTGAAGGCCGAGTGATTGCAGCTATCGAGTCAAGGTCAAGGTCAAGGTCGAAGTCAAGGTCGGTGCGTGTCGACAATGCGGCAGAAAGACAATACGCCGGCTATGCGAACACTTGGCGATCCAACTCGGTCGCCAGGTCGTCGGTAACCGACAGCACTGCCGGGTCGCCAGGCGTCTGTTTTGGGATCTGTCGGTTACGGATGTTTTGGGAGGCGCCGGGGGTCATAATCGGGCCGAGAGTGCCATCGCAGAGGCCCTGCAGAGCGCAGTTGTTCCGCGGATACTGGGTCCTGGCAGACGCGCGGCCGTCGTTACTATCGACGCGTGTTTATCGGCGGTGCACGTGCACTGTGGCGGTGAAGTCGCGCTCAGCGGCCGACACAGCTGCCCGGACAGGAGTTCGGCGAGGTCAATACTGTCTTGCGGCCAGCATCTAGTAATGACGAACAAGATCCATCCATAGGAAACGTTCGGTCTAAATTGCACTTATTCTCCAGGAGTATTATGTGCTTCTGTCGAGTGGTCACGGCAGCGTAAGCGGTAGGGGATTCGACTCTTGATAGCAAGATCGTGAGTTTGAATCCCACAGCCCTTGGAATCGCCGAGTCCGCCCGCGACCAACCAGTTTGAGGGTATGGCGTCGGTTTACGACCTTGCCATCGATTGCGTCGTGAAGGAATCCAGGCTTCTTCTCTACTTGTATCCAGCTGCACCTCAGTTCTGTAGGATACATAGCCATGGGAACATTACAATTGTGCATTTTATTTGAGAAAAAAATATTTGGGCGGTGACTGTCCTGTGTGTGCACTGTTCCGCCTATTCCCTGGTTGCGGATTCGTCTGTTGTATTCTATGCGATGGAGTCCCAAATGAGTTGAACAGTATGAATCGTGTATGCTTCACAATATCACTAAAGCGCCTCCTGCTTGAAGCATCGCCTTCTGGAGTGTTGTCTGGCCCATCGTCGGTGTGTCGCCGTTGTAACCGACTAAATTGTACGACCGTGTGCGTGTTTGTGTTTGTTTCAGCTGTCTGCTTTCTGATTCGGGGAAAGAATAGCCACCGTAGAGTGGAAGTCCTCACGTCATCAAATACAAATAAACGCGTGTGCACCATACATACACAGTACATATGCACACATGCACACACCCATACATATGCCTGTGTACAACAGCACAACAATCGAATACATACACATATACATGCACACATGTATTCACATACACGCATCTACGCACATACATACATGTATATGCATATGGAGACATGCACACACACGAACTGATACGCATATGCTTCGATATAGTCATTAGTTTATGTAATCACTCATTATAAGACCTGATGAAATGCGTTCGGATTATTTTCGTTACATTTTTACAAAGTGGAATGTTGTCAATAGAGGAAGATTTGTTGAAAAAGATTCGATTCCGTAGTTTGGGACCTAAACATGGAGTTGTAAAAAATCGATAATTTCCGTTCGAAGTGGGTTCTTCGGCATGCTTTATTTGTGTTCTCCTAAAATTATGGTGTTGTCTTAGCTCAAGCGTTGATTTAAAAGTGGTTGGTAGTTCATTTGTAATGCATTAGTGTATGACTACTACCAGCTGTGATTTTGCTAAATCGGAAGGTTTCAAGATGCTATGATGTTCAAATATCGGTGAAGAACTTTGGTGGTTTGGGATATGCATTTTCTGTCGTTCGGATTGTTTTAAAAATGTAATATAGAAGGCCTATCGATATGTATGTTGCAGTTTACACCCCAGACAAGCCAGCATTAACATGAATATGGTAACACCAAATAGTTGTAAAAGAGGTGAGTTGTTCCCGAAATGTAGTTCATCTATTATGTCATGGTTATAAACATATAGGCGCTGTTACAACGCAGGTAATAATCACGTCTTGAGCGAACTATGCCCATTGATCATGGGGTAATCACAATGGTCATGTGTGTCGTTTTATGATAAGAATCGGAGGAGGGTTGGCGCATCACATTCATATGCAAATTCGGGCTGAATGAGATAGCAAACACTTAGCAAGTGGGAATGCTTAAGTCTTCATAGCTTTTCTATCATTTGAATGTGGGTTGAGCCTGCACACATTTGCGCTGACGTACATTTGCACATACGCACTTTTGCGCTCATGTATTTTTGCGCATACGTACATATGCGATTACGCACTTTTGCGATTACGTATATTTGCTTGCTTATCTTTCCCAAGCGTACACTTTCTCTCACGTGCATCTGCTATACGTACATTTGCCATACGTACTTTTGCGCTTACGTGCCATATGCACTTTTACGCGTACGCACCTTTGCTGGCGTACATTTGCTTACGTACATCTGCGATGCTCCCAATTGTCCTGATGTACCTTTGTCCTGGAATCGAATTTACATGGCCTAGTTATTATGAGGTGTTAGGTGTACCCTCCTATTCCTGTCCCACACATCTTCGTTTCCGACATTTTGCATTAGCGAACTTTTTGCCAACCAGAACTTCCAAATCCAAATCACCAAATCTGCCAAATCACCTTGCTGGTTTCGTGTAGTTCCCTAACTGGCGCACATAATAGCGAAATGGCTATTATGTGCGCCAGTTAGGGAACTACACTGGTAACGAGTCGCCAGCTCGTTACCAGTGTAGTTGTGTTTTAAAGTTCGAATGCGGCCACACCGGTAAGGAGCCGCCAGCCCACGCGCTGATGACGTCACGGCGGGGCCGGCCGATCCCGGCGGACGTGAACCTCTGCGGCGGCCAACCATATATGAGCCTGCTGAATACCGCACTGACCAATCGGCGGGCGGGACTTTTCCGGACCAGTGGCAGTGCGAACCGGGCTTATATTGGCTGCGGGAAATCATCATGGTTGTCGCATGTGTGTACGTTAAGCGCACACGTACGAATCAGGTGTTCACTGAGTGGTTCGCGATTACAGCATGCATAGTGCGTCTGCGTCAGAGATAATCAGTGACATTTTACGCTACATCGTAACCAGTCAGGGCACTTCACTAGGGTTCAAAACGCATAGTCGTTCCATATCCGGTTCAATTCTGCGGTAGAGAGTTAATTTTGCAGGCGTGGTGTTTTGTGTTCCACTGGCTGTTCCTCTGGCTCCACTCATCCTGTTGCCAAGTCAATTGCTCTTATTTGTGACTGGGTTAGGGACATCATGGACAGAGCTAGAGCCGTAACCAATGGGGCCAGGAACCTGCCCCTCCCCTAAGCATCCAGAAATATACTAGATGAAACTGGAAATTTGGAGATTTTCATCGCAAAACCCCAAAATTTTCGGCGCGTTTCGCGTTACGGTACCGTTCTCTCTTTCATTGTCTTTTTTTTTTTGGGGGGGGGGGGTCGCCCCCTTACGAAAAATTCTGGCTGCGTCACCGGACAAGACTGTGACATGTGCCCAATGGAAGATGTGATGCGATGCGTTGCTACAACATGACAATGCAAGCCGGTTTGGTTAGGCAATTATGTTCCGTTTCAGCTTGCTTTCACGGAAATTACTTGAAGACGGGCGGTATTTTCCCCATTGTATTCGTGTCGACGCAGGCCTGCTTGCGCTGACCCTGTTTACGTCGTGGGTCACCTCGGTCCGTGTACGAAGCTCCGAGGAAGCTGGGGTTGGGCTGCGAGATCGATCGTCCGATGGAAACGTCACGGTGCGGCGCTGACGACTCCATCCTGCCATACGGATTGGGGGGGGGCACTATAACTCACCTCTGCCACACGGAGAGGGCGGGGGGGCGGCACTATAACTCACCTCTGCCGCAGACCGGGGAGCACTATAACTCACCTCTGCTACAGACTGGGGAGCACCATAACTCACCTCTGTTACAGACCGGGGAGCACCATAACTCACATCTGCCACATACCAGGGGGTGGGGCACTATTGCTCACCTCTGCCACAGACCGTGGAGCACTATAACTCACCTCTGCTACAGACAGGAGGCGGGGGCACTGTAACTCACCCCTGGCACACACCAGAGGTGGGGCACTGTAACTCACCCCTGGCACACACCAGAGGCGGGGCACTGTAACTCACCCCTGGCACACACCGGAGGTGGGGGCACTGTAACTCACCCCTGGCACACACCGGAGGTGGGGGCACTGTAACTCATCCTTGGCACACACCGGAGATGGGGGCACTGTAACTCATCCCTGGCACATACCAGAGGTGGGGTCACTGTAACTCACCCCTGGCACACACCGGAGGTGGGGGCACTGTAACTCACCCCTGGCACACACCAGATGTAGGGGCACTATAACTCACCCCTGGCACACACCAGAGGAGGGGGTGCGCACTGTAACCCACTCATGCCACAGACTGAAGGGTGGGGTGGGGAGGTTGTTCGCACTGTAACCAACTCCTGCCACCCATTGTAACCCACCACTACCACATACTTGGTGTTCACTGTAATCCACTCCTTCCCAAGACCTGGGTCCCACTGTAGTCCACTCCTACCACAGACCTGGGTCCCTCTGAAACGAAGCCCTGCCACAGACCCAGGTTACACTGGCGCTGCGACACCGACTGGCCCCTGACACAGCCCCGGGTTACACTGTGGCGCTGCGACACCGACTGGCCCCTGACACAGCACTGGGTTGCACTGGCGCTGCGACACCGACCCACCCCTGACACAGCCTCGGGTTACACTGTGGCGCTGCGACACCGACTGGCCCCTGACACAGCACTGGGTTGCACTGGCGCTGCGACACCGACTGGCCCCTGACACAGCCTCTGGTTACATTGGCGCTGCGACACCGACTGACCACTGACACAGCTCTGGGTTGCGCTGTGGCGCTGCGACACCGATTTGCCCGGGTTACACTGTGGCGCTGCTACACCGACTGGCCCCTGACACAGCCCTGGGTTGCACTGTGGCGCTGCGACACCGAGTGGCCCCTGACACAGCACTGGGTTGCACTGGCGCTGCGACACCGACTGGCCCCTGACACAGCCCCTGGTTACACTGGCGCTGCGACACCGACTGACCGCTGACACAGCTCTGGGTTGCGCTGTGGCGCTGCGACACCGATTGACCCGGGTTGCGCTGTGGCGCTGCGACACCGATTGACCCGGGTTGCACTGTGGCGCTGCGACACCGATTGACCCCTGCCGTGGCGGCCGGCCGTGTCGCGCCACCGGTGCGTCTTCCGTGTAGGCCCCGGTTAATGGCCGGCAGTCACGTCCGACTGCCGCTGACGCTGA
The DNA here is from genome assembly GCA_034440575.1 of Imbricaverruca yamaguchii. Taxonomy (NCBI): domain Eukaryota; kingdom Metazoa; phylum Arthropoda; class Thecostraca; family Neoverrucidae; genus Imbricaverruca; species Imbricaverruca yamaguchii. The sequence continues at coordinate 123,180 of JAOTOL010001265.1, read as the reverse complement.
CGCTGTGACCCTCGCAGGCTACTCACGCGAGCTGACTCGCTGAAACCAGCCCCCACCCCCACTCCACCCCATCCTCCTGCCTGGGTGTAAGGCTTGTCCAGCCCGCCACCAGGCGCGGTGAGGTCGGCTGTTTCTGGGGTGTCAGCTGGCGTTCAGTTGATGTGCTGTAGGCTGGAGGTGTGTTGCATGACCGATGCAGTCGATGCGCCTTGGAAATCCCAATGACTAGGCTGAAGATTGAAGAAGGGTACACCTGAAGGAAGCGTGCGTTTGTAGATGTGTGGTGTGAAGATGAGGACAGATCTTAGCGTGCGCTGAACGATACTTGAAGCGATATTTGTAGAGATTGAAGATAAAGTGTGCATGCAGCCTGTACTGAGCGAAGCTTGAGTATGGTAGGTTGACTTGAAGATGTGAAGTATGGTAGGTTGACTTGAAACTGAGCCCAGGTGATCTTGGTGTTGCAGCCCTGGCAGTACGGCAGAAGGGGGAAGGACGGGGAGTGGTATGGTGATAGTTGTTTTGATTCAACAATGCGAAGCTACATCATGACATTATATGTCGCTTGATTTTTTTCTTCAGATCATCATTTCATTCCTTTTTTCATCAATTCGTTACCCGACCATAGCCTGCGAGGCGATTCCGTCCCGCTAACCCCGCGGGCGGTACTCGCGGGTGCACACATGCACCTCGTGATGAGTTTTCTGCCCAGTTTCCCGTTAGAGTTGTCTCCGATAAGCGGTCTATAAGAGGTATCTCGGGTGATTTTCAGTTGTTTTTGGTTTTATGTATGTAGTTGATTACGCATGGTCGATCGGCGAGGAGTGCTCCTGTCCTCACCCAACGACTCAAAGAACCTAAAGACGCCAACATGAACTGAGTGTAGCTTACGATATACGCTAACATAAAGATAAGTTAGCCCATCTCGGAACGCCCAGCTAAGATATTAAACATAAGTGAACACAATAAAGCTAGCGATATGGTGGTGCTGATCATCTTCAATATCCTGTCCTTGTTAACCCTGGACGGCCTCTTGACAGCCTCCCATGAAACTTTCCGGCAGAAAGTAACGGGCAGAGCAGAGCTCTCAGTACGAAGTGAGCGCTATGTTAGTTAATGCATTGTTCTGACGTGATGGAAGGTCGCACTGCGAGCTCAGAAGCTGGGTAGTTTACAAGATGTTTGAGTATCATCTACGTTCTCCTCCGAAGCGAAGTTTGAATGCATCAAAAGCGATCTAACGCGCGTATTTACGCTTCGGTTTACTTGGCCGAACATTGCGGTGCGACCAGACCAGACGAGACCTTAGGATTTATAGGTAGTGAACATATATGCGTTTTGCTTCACGAGTTTTGTTCAAACTTCCCTAGGCATGTTCATATATATATATATATATATATATATATATATATATATATATATATATATATATATATATATATATATATATATATATATATATATATATATGTGTGTATGCATATATGTATAAACCAGTCTTTTGACGGCACTTCAATTCTTCTTGACCGGGCTGCAGCCTGCCCGACAGGGCCTGATCCGATCAGCTTCGATCTAAAAATACTTGGCGTTAGCCACGTTCATTGCGAACATTAGCCATTTCTGGCCATCATTTCGCAAGCGGAACACAAAGGAGCTTAATTTCGTTGGCGCCGGCGTGAATTAAGCATGACTTATGCCGAATTGCGATGCTGTTTGGCTGTTGGGGATCCCAGGTGGGTCGGTGGCCAGTAGGTGGGTCTGGCCGAGTTACAGCCTACAGAACACAAAAGAGCTTAATTTCGTTGGCGCCGGCGTGAATGATACATGACTGCCTTGGGATTGCGATGCTGTTTGGCTGTTGTGGATCCCAGGTGGGTCGGGGGCTGGTAGGTGGGTCTGACCGTGTGTACAGCCTGTTGTGGGGTTGCGATGCCGACTGGCTGTTGTGAATCCCAGGTGGGTCGGGGGTCGCTTCCTGCGTAGTGCGCCCCTCGTCGTTGGGCCTAGGCGGCGCAGGTCGCGTCTGTCTCACCAGCACCAGGTGGCCGCTGGCAGTGCTGTTGTCGTGCACCCAGCCCAGTCCAGCCCGGCCCGGCGCGCCCGTACATGTTGCACACCCTCCCGGCGCCAGTGCACATGGCTACCGGGCGACGTGGCATCGTGCCGAGTTGACGGCGGGCGCATGCCGGGCGGGATCTGGGGCGTGAACGGCCGTCTGTAGCTGGGTGCGGTCTGTGCTCGTGGGGGCTCACGGCTGGAGACGAGGGCTGTGTTTGCCGAAGTCCTCATGACCCCGCCACTGTCACTGCCGAGGGGCTCTCCGAACGTCGGCAGAGCCAGCAATGCAAGTTACGGGGATAAAGTTAAGGTCGACTGCGTTTCGTGACGCATGCACTGAATACCAGAAAGCACGCGGGAGACACTCGCATCGCAGGTATTTGAAACTGAAGCGCAGGCTCGATGGTGCCCCTCACGCAGTCCCTCTAGTAAAAAATAAATCCTGTTTGCAGCCAACACCGGTAAGGCAACTTTGTGGGCGTATCACGAGCGAGGCCTGATTGTCTCTATCTTCCAACACTTGGAAGTATTTCCCAATGTATCTCAATACTTTCAGTTGTCCTTCCATATATCGCAAATCAATGCAATAACTGCAACAATTAGGGCATTAAAGTAATGTTGTTATGTACATATACAGGGTGCGCGGAAAGTCCTGGCGCTTTTCTGGTATGCTTGCCAGCGCGCGCTGTGATTGGTGGCTAGTCTGCCATTGGCCGCAGGCGTGACCCTCGCCGACCCGGTCAGCCGGGGGGCGTGCAAATATGACCTTCGAATCGCGTTCAGTCATGGATAAACAGACGAAGCGGCACCTTGTCGCTGGCTGCCTGCGCGCGGCGGCCGGGTCCGGCTTAACCGAGGCGCAAGTTGCGGAACGATGCAGCGTTTCTCGGCGAACGGTTCAGCGGATAAAGGCGAAGATCCGATCTGTGGAGTCCTTAGAAGATGCCCCCAGGTCAGGTCGGCCGCGGTCGCTCAGAACTCCCGAGAACGTGGCCGCCGTGTCAGAAACAATCGAAGAAAATCCGCGGCTACCTGTCAATCAAAGGCGAAGTTCACTTTCCGAACATCAATGCGAAAATATATTTAAATACTGTCACCAGCCTGTTGACGAAGTGGACCCACGGATTCGGTTCAACCTCGTGAACAAGCACCCGCAGAAGGTGATGGTCCTGGGTGTTGTCGGGTCCGACGGGCAGAAATGCCCCATCATCTTCATCGACGCCAACGAGAAAATCAACAGGCAGGTCTACGAGGGGCTCCTGGACACGCACGTCATCCCCTGGGTCAAGGCGACCTACCCGGAGGGCAATTTTGTTTTCCAACAGGACGGAGCGCCCGCCTACAACGCCACCGCCATCCAAGCCAAGCTGACAGAGGAGCTCGGCGGGCCAGATCACTTCTGGCGGAAGGAGATGTGGCCGCCTCAGTCGCCCGACCTCAACCCGCTCGATTACAGCGTGTGGAGCGTTCTGCAGGATGAGGTCCAGGCCACTTCTCATCCCAACCTGGAGTCGCTCAAGGCTCGCATCGTGGCGGCGTGGGAGGCGCTGGAGGCGGCCTACATCATCAGGACCTACAAGGGCTTCCGCTCTCGCGTCGAGGCCGTCATCGCCGCCGAGGGCGGCTACATCGAGTGAGCGGTCGGTGAAAGGATGTGGCTTGTTGTTCCCAGTCACTGTTACAACCTGTTGTTGAATATATATGAGCCAGTTTCATTTGTTTGCGAAAATGTTGAAAAGTGCCAGGACTTTCCGCGCACCCTGTATATATATATATATATATATATATATATATATATATCGTACACTATCTGTCTCACATATCTGTAACCTGATCGTCATCCAGATAAACGCAAATATCATCTTGGAGCATCTCGAAGTTCTGGTCCCTGCCATGTGGCCTCTGTGCGGTCTCTGGATTCCGAGTTCGATAATGAACGCCGCTGGATGTTCGTTATCTAGCAGGATGATCATGATCACATCGAAATAATAAACCAAGCATGAACATGACTCAAAAGCGTAATTTCATTCGGTGCCTAGCAAATCACTCTCACAGACCGAGCTGTCGCATTGAACTATGCACTGAGATGGTACTTCAAGCGTTTAATGAAGTTCGCGATGAAACCTCTTATTTTATGTGACACGAGTGGCCATGTTGGTGTTGCAATTAGTTTCAACGTGACGAACATTGTGATTTGCGGACAACATTATGGGAGCATGAGCAAGCGTTTTTTTTTTTTGGCGTAACATGGGGATTTGAAGCGCCACGTTATGATCATCTCGTATATAATGTTATGCCATTGCTGGTACGTGGGAATCCTCTGGTGGGACATTATCTGAAGGATATGGGAATCCCTGGTGAGACATCATTGGAAGCATGTGGGAAATCCCTGGTGGCTTGCCGTCGCCAGCCTCTAATGGGGTGCTGTCAGCGGCATGTGAGGCGTCCACGGTGGTGTACCGTCGGCGGCCTCTGATGGGATACCGTCGGCAGTCGAGTGGGATACCGTCGGCGGCCTCTGATGGGATACCGTCGGCAGTCGAGTGGGATACCGTCGGCGGCCTCTGATGGGACACCGTCGGCTGTCGAGTGGGATACCGTCGGCGGCCTCTGATGGGATACCGTCGGCTGTCGAGTGGGATACCGTCGGCGGCCTCTGATGGGATACCGTCGGCAGTCGAGTGGGATACCGTCGGCGGCCTCTGATGGGACACCGTCGGCTGTCGAGTGGGATACCGTCGGCGGCCTCTGATGGGAGTGGGATACGTGGCGCCTCTGATGGGACACCGTCGGCAGTCGAGTGGGATACCGTCGGCGGCCTCTGATGGGACACCGTCGGCTGTCGAGTGGGATACCGTCGGCGGCCTCTGATGGGATACCGTCGGCAGTCGAGTGGGATACCGTCGGCAGTCGAGTGGGATACCGTCGGCTGTCGAGTGGGATACCGTCGGCGGCCTCTGATGGGACACCGTCGGCTGTCGAGTGGGATACCGTCGGCGGCCTCTGCTGGGGTATCATTATCAGCTTATGGGGTACATTCGCCAGACTCTGATAAAGTACAGTCGGCAGTCTGGTGTGGTACCGTCAGCAATCTGGTGGGGTACCGTCGGCAGCCTGGTGGGATACCGTCGGCAGCCTGGTGGGATACTCTCGGCAGTCTGGTGGGGTACCGTCGGCAGTCTGGTGTGGTACCGTCGGCGGTCTGGTTGGGTGCCGTCGGCAGTCTGGTGGGGTACCGTCGGCAGTCTGGTGGGGTACTGTCGGCGGTCTGGTGGGGTACCGTCGGCGGTCTGGTGGGGTACCGTCGGCAGTCTGGTGGGGTACCGTCGGTAGTCTGGTAGGATACTCTCGGTAGTCTGGTGGGGTACCGTCGGCGGTCTGGTTGGGTACCGTCGGTAGTCTGGTGGGATACCGTCGGTAGTCTGGTAGGATACTCTCGGCAGTCTGGTGGGATACCGTCGGCAGTCTGGTGGGGTACCGTCGGCAGTCTGGTGGGGTACCACCGGCAGTCTGGTGGGATACCGTCGGCAGTCTGGTGAGGTACCGTCGGCTGTCTGGTTGGGTACCGTCGGCAGTCCAGTTGGGCACCGTCGGCAGTCTGGTGGGGTACCGTCGGCAGTCTGGTTGGGTACCGTCGGCAGTCTGGTGGGGTACCGTCGGCAGTCTGGTGGGGTACCGTCGGCAGTCTGGTGGGGTACCGCCGGCAGTCTGGTGGGGTACCGTCGGCAGTCTGGTGAGGTACCGTCGGCTGTCTGGTTGGGTACCGTCGGCAGTCTGGTGGGGTACCGTCGGCAGTCTGGTGGGGTACCGTCGGCAGTCTGGTGGGGTACCGTCGGCAGTCTGGTGGGGTACCGCCGGCAGTCTGGTGGGGTACCGTCGGCAGTCTGGTGGGGTACCGTCGGCAGTCTGGTGGGGTACCGTCGGCAGTCTGGTGGGGTACCGCCGGCAGTCTGGTGGGATATCGTCGGCAGCCATATGACGCGAACTTCCCCGTTGGCGTCCGTTGGCTGCGTGTCCGGGCTGGCTGTTGGGCGCCATTGATTTTTGCCGATATTAAAGTGCGGCGACGGTGGAGGATGTATGAGCCGTCGACGAGCTTCATCTTGGCGCGACGGGCGGCTCGCTTGGCCACCGTGTGGCCCGGCGGTGTTCGCGACGAGCTCTTCTCCGTCATTAACGGCTTACGGGTGCCAAATTGCGGCTCAGGTGGGCCAGTGAAGTCCTAACGGGGCACTGTGCCAGACGTCTTCCCGTTGGTAATTGCGAATTCAGCGATAGGGATCGGCATGGCCTTCCACCGTTCAGGACGGCTGTTAGCTGCTTCCGTGTTGAACTGATCGCGGCACACGCAAATACTAGCGTGCACGCACGCACGCACGCACGCACGCACGCACGCACGCACGCACGCACGCACGCACGCACGCACGCACGCACGCACGCACGCACGCACGCACGCACGCACGCACGCACGCACGCACGCACGCACCACCACCACACACACACACACACACACACCACACACCACACACACACACACACACACACACACACACACACACACACACACACACACACACACACACACACACACACACACACACACACACACACACACACACACACACACACACACACACCACTCGGAGATTACTCGAGCTGAGACCAAGGTGTATAACGATCATAGTGTATTATAGACGAGTCCTAGTGCCGAGTTTAAATTCCGTTTGTCCGTTCGTGAAGCTGGATGCGCTCTCGCCTTCGTACAGTCGGTCACCGAAGTGTCTGCCAGTATACTTTTGCTATAGCTGGTCACTAGGAGCGTAGGCTGTGCCGCTTGACATCAATCATTGGCTTGGTAGGCTGTGCCGCTTCACAGTTGGACCGCAACGTGACTACCGTGTTGATCACGGGCCAGTGTCCAAGAACAGAGAGTCGCGTTTGTGGTCGTCATGTGATTATTTGGCCTGTGGCCACGGAAGATACGGATCTATGTTGTTACTCACTTGCATTCCTCGGTCGGACAAACAACATTGGCAGCTCAGTGCGCAGACTATCACTGGACTCCTGTCGACAAGAAACACTTGATTACTATGGACATCGGGACTTCTGCAACACATCATAAGCTGGAAAGACTGCAAGGAGCTCGGTTGTAAAGGGTATGGGGAGACGGGAGGAGAAGTTTATACTCTCAATGATGCATACTTTTGTCACAAAATAGTGATATAATTTTCAATTTTTATATTTACCTGCTTAATTCAAGTTCATTAACAAATCAATTAATTGCTTACCCAAATTACGCTTTTTCATGGAAGAACCCACCTTGTTGGGTGTGCGTCATATGTAGTACAGTATATATTATTATATTATTGTGTATAATGTGCACTGTGTGCCACAGTATACACGTATGGTGGCAAAATCTTCAGATTCCTGTGGAGCTAAAATAGTTCTTGAAATGGGTACCATCCGGCTTATCTTACAATCAGAGACTTTAGTTTATATTGCTTCAGCATGAAGTGCAACTAGCCCAGCAGTCATTCTTTGCGTGAAGCCACTTCATTATTTGAAGATGGAGAAGCATTTAATGTCCTAATTTGAATGCAGAATTGCAGCATGGGCAACATAAATAACGCTCTACATGGGGCCAGTGGGACACGTTATCAAGGACCAAGGTCATTATAGAGCTCTCTGCCCCCATGAAGTCGATAGCGTAAAGTTCAGCGCCACCGGCAATCCGGGGATGTACGTTGTGCCAAAGCTGAACCGACCTCAATGTCATGCTTCTGAGAAATATCGGTAACAATGGCCAACTAATTTGCATGAAACGAAATCGTTTACCAGGGCAAATGGCATGGATATATTAACGGTGTGTTTGTATGCGTGTTTATATGTCTGTGTGTGTGTATGTGTGTGTTTTACCACTCTATGCTTTTGTATACTGCTGGGTTTCGTCTCTTGGTAAAAGGCACGTGATGGTAAAAGGCACGCCAGTACACTGTATTACCACACTGCAGTGGTGGAATGTTTTTTTTCCCGCACCAACACCAATGACCAGGAAAAGGTAATGCATTGCGCTCATCAGTGTACTGAGGCACGGTCGACACAGAACAACATACGAACGTTGGTTGACAACAGAACAACCAACGGACGTTATGAGTTGAGAGCGTGCATCTGATTCAGAAGGGGGGGGGACTTCTGCAACCAGCGGGCTGTATTTAGATGTTCCAGCTGGGTCACATTTTCCTTGTAGCCAGGGTTTAAAAGGAGGTGATTTTAGTGATCATTAAAAATTCAGGTTTCAGCTAATATCCCCTCCCATCATTACACACTTACGTTAAAAAAAACATATCAACTCACCTTCTGCATGTCGACCTGTACTTTTCCTGGATGCATGATTGAGGTATGGGATGTGAGTATGCGAAGTGACTTCCTTCTTCACAAGTGTGACCCTCTCCTATTTCCAGGTGCCTGCACAATGTGAAATGCATTACGCAAGCGGTTCTATTCATCATCAACAATCTTTACGCCATTCCGGTCTACTTGGTCTGGATGGCCGTGCTGTCGCCGCTCACCTTGCTCGCGCCCGCCATCTACTGGAGAATGGAAGCATTTCTGTTTCACAGTCTGGTCACAATGGCGGGGATTCTGAGCCACGCTGGAGGATACGATCGTGAGTTCGACTGCCAGTAGCAGATCCAGGGGGCTGGGCAATGTTCCCCCAGCCCCATGGAGTCGTTGCACTCCTCTGCCTGGAACGAGGCTCCCCCAGCACGCTTGTGTACACCGTCACTATTCCGCTCAGCGAGTTTTTAGGCTGACGGCCTGCCCCCTCACGGTTTTTAATCATGGTAAGAGGTGAATGCTTGCCCACAATGTTGCTGTTGTAAATAAAAAGATTGATGTTGCAAAATCAAAGTGGGTGATGTTGCGTGCATTTCTTGCGGCTAAACAATGTAACTTGGGAAAAGTGTATTTGGCAGAACCCAAACTTGGTGCCATAACTACAATGCTTGCGGTACTACCCACTCGCCTACACTTGTGATTGTGGTGTATATTGTGCATCATATGATTTGAAATGTGAGGATCATGGAATCGCATATAAATTATGGCTGCGGAGGCATGGTCGTGGAACCTACTGGTGCATGCCGAACTTTTCGTGACGATAATCAAAAGACCTATGAGACCTATGAGACGGCCTCCCATTTTCACCAGGATTATTTCTCCTCTGGGACACAGCCAGCCAAGTGTGTGTGTTTCGCTGAGTTTTTTTCACTTGGAAGTCAAAATTCCTCCAACCCCGGCGCCCCCAATATGTTGGTTTCGCTATCACCAGGCGCAGGGTTCACTGTCGGCAGTGAGTCTTCTTAAGATAACTTTACTGGGTCAAGCCAAGCGGTCCCGTCGAAGCAACTTCCCAAGTGAAAGCTATTTGCAAGTGTTCCTCATAGTGGAGTTACACAGGGTCGCAATGTGTTTTAGAACAAGATAGTATCTTTGCTTTATGTCTTAAAATACCGTCCGTTTGATCCGTGCCGATTTCCACGCGCATTGCCCGATACAAAGGAGGCTCTCAGTTGGACATGGGGCTCCCCCAGGCAGGCGTCGGTTGTACCCCGGTCGTGTCTCGCGTAGAAGGCGTAGCCGAGCAGTCGGCATGGCAACCGGCGGCTGGAACCAATGGCCATTAGCATGTCAACGGTTGGCGGTTTGTGTGTGATTCCCACGGCCATGACATAAAGAAATACAAGACATGACAAGATCAATGCAGCTTTGAGCCACAAGGGCCCTTCTTGATTGGACTCTGAACACTGAACCAGTAGCACACCAAGTTTGTCGATCAGGCCTCCCTGAAATACTGAAAAGCAAGCCATCTATTATAATGATTGTCTATGCTGTTTTAATAGATGTTCAGTGTGCTGCTACTAACGATGGTTTCTGGCAGCTGGCTCCGGAGTTCTACTACCCTGTTGGTGAAGGAAGACTGTTTTAACCTTGCCCTGCTGTGATCAACTTTAATTTTGAATTGGTAACCCATAATTGCATCACTTCTGCTTAAGTCAAACGTTTCCCGGAGATATCCCTGTTTCTGACCATGCACACATGTTAAGACCTCAATGAGATCTTCTCTCAGTCTTCTATGTCTAAGTGAAAACATTCACTTTCTTCAGTCTTTCCTCATATGTCAGGTTGCTTATGCCATTAACCATTTGTGTTGTCCTCTTTTGTACTCCCTAAAAGCCAACAATCCCTTTCATAACTAGGGGACGAAGCTTGGGCACAGTATTCCAAATGTGGCCTGACATGCGTAGTAAAGCTTCCTGATGACTTCCTCACTTTTGTACGATACATTCCTGTTTATTTGCTTGTTTATTGGGTGGTTCACGACGCACTTTATGCACATTCACGGCTAATGGCGCTGCCCACACTGTTTCGTCGGTGGGCCGCGGGATTGGGAAATGTCCTGAGCGGCGCTTGTTTCGAACCTGGTACCTTTGGTACCCATAGTCCGACACCTTAACCACTCCGCCAATCCCTGATTCCTATTCATTGCCTCAAACGTTCTTAGTGCTTTCTTCCTGGCTTCTTCGGTCTGTTCCACAAATTTCCACAATTTTGTGTTCAGAATAACACCTAAGTCCTTCTCCTGCTGGGTCATAGATAGTACTTCAATTATGGAGCCTTCATGTGCTGCCTACCTTCGTGCATGATTTTGCATTTACCAAAATTATATTTATTTGTCATTTTTCGGATCATTTCACAAGTTCGTCTAAGTCTTTCTGCAGCGAGACCTGCTTATTGTGTCCTGTTATTGTGCTAAATACCTTCAAATCATCCGCAAACGTCAAAACCTTACTACTTAATGTGGTTTACCTGATTTTCCTGATCAAATTGTTCTGTGGCGAAATAAAACAAGTTCAAGAGATTTTTGAGAGGCGATCGTTCTTTTCTAAACCATGTTGAGTATGTTGAATTAATCTATTTCCGTCCAGATTACTAACTATTCTGTCCTTGAGAATTGATTCGAGTACCATGCAGACTAGGAATGTGAGGCTTCCTGGCCTATAATTCTCAACTTTCCCTCTTTTTCCTTTCTTGAAAGTAGGAACTACATTTGCCCTCTTCCAATCTGTTGGAATTTCATTTTGTGAAACTGGTCTACAAACTATTATACTAAGTGTAATTGCCAGTTCCTTTTCAACTTCCCACAATACCATAGCATTACGCCCTGCTGCTTTGTTTGACTTTATTTTCCTGATATGATTGAAAACAACATCACTGTCAGTGAAATGAACATCGTGTGTCCGAACACCTGTCACTTAACTGTTGTGTATGGTTGGCAGATTAGTCCTATCTTCCAATGTGAACACTAATTTAAACTGTTTGCTCAGCTCTTCAACCATCTCACCGTACTCACTTAGTATAGCCCCATTTACTTCCAGGGGACCAATTGTGCTAGAAACTTTATTCAGCTTGTACAAACAAAAAACAACTTTTTGCTGTCCCCATTGCAGTTCCTAACTAAATCCAATTATTCTGCTCGCTTTGCTGCTCTGGTTTTCTGCATCACAGCGTCTCTAGCTTTTTATACGACCTTAGATTTACGACATTTGAAGCTTCCTAAAGCACTGTAAATGCCTTTACTTTTTGGGTACATGTTTAATCTTAATTCCCCTCAAGTAGGATTTGAACCTTGTCCACATTTCACAGGCATTTAAATTGGAAAATTCTTCTTCCCATTCTATGGCACTTAACGACGTTCGCATGCAGTCAAAGTCTGCTCTGCTACAATTAGGAACCTTTGCCAAATTATCCTTGATTGTGCCCACTACTTGTGCCTTGAATCTCACTATGTTATGGTCACTTCTTCCCAGAGTACCTTCTACAGTCAAGTCTTGAACCAAATCACTCGGTTACAAACTGGTATAAGAACAGGTCCTCTTCAAGGCATTTCTTAAACATTTTACACGATAGGGAGCCAACACCAACATTTTCATAGCCCTTTAGATTAAAGTCCCCAAGGATAAGGCATTTCCTTCGAAGGTTTCTACTGATTTCCTCGCACCTCACCTTATCGTGTTCCCAGTTGCTGGTAATATGGCAAGGTTCCTGATCGGTGCAAAGCTCCTATCCTCAGTGTATTGCTGCTGCCTTTTCCCCACAGCGACATCAAGCCAAATGGACTCCACAGATACATTTTTACTCATCTGTTACTTTTTGAGAACTGAAAAAGCTATTCACATAGAGCATTACACCACCCCCTTTCATTGCTGGACCCCTATGGACGAAAACATATTGTACCCATGGATCTCATAGGCCTGCAAGTTTTCCCCCGCATACCTCTCACTGACCCATGCCTCAGTAATGCATATAAAATCTGGTTACTCCTCAGCGGTATGACACTTAAACTCGTCAAATTTGGATAAAATACTCTGAGCATTAAGCATCATACATTTAACATATGTTCCATAACCAGCTTTGGCTTTTTCATGTTGAGTAGCTCTTTCATCTCTGGATGAGCTACCATTCTGCCCCTTGAATTACTGTTATCCCTATTTGCTGACTGTGAGGTTCTATTGCCTAGGTTGTTACTATTGGCATATCCTGAGATGGCAATGCCACTTCATCCCTCCCCACCCCATTGTTTAGTTCCCCTGAAGGGCAGGCTCATACACTTTGCTTAACACATGCACCCCCTTCTCGGAAAAGTGCAGGCCCATGAACCATAAAACCTGCACCACTCGTCAATAAAGGTCAAACCTAACTCATGGCCGAGCTTACCTACCCTGGCATTGGCTGTCAGTTCCCTAGAGCTCCACTCAGGGGAGGTTCCAGTCCCGGGGAAAATAGCAGTCACAATGACTGCTATTGCTATGCTTCATGGTGACCAGAAGAGCCCTGCAGTCCTGTAGCAGCTCCTTACTCCTGGCAGGACCTATGCTAGCTACTCCTATCTGCACTACAACTGCACTAAACTGGTGCTCACTGGTGGCCTGTGCCACCACTTGGACAAGGTCTATGACCTAGGCGCCATACCTGGTGATGCACCTCCTGCCTCTCCGACCTTTGCAGACTGCCCTATCTAAACTCCGCACACGAGAGTCGCCCACGACCAGCACTGTCTCCTTGCTACTCTCCTGGGGGCAGTCATCCAATACCTGGAACCTATTTGATGTTAATATGCCTGCCTGCTGAGCTGTTCTACTAGGCTGCCTCCACTCCTACCACCTGCCACCTACAACTCACTGACCCCTTGCTTAGGCTCGCGCCTCCAAATCCTCCACACCCTGATTTTATACCACGGCCCCTCCTGTGGGCTACCATAACTAAAACTCCTCTGTTCACTAGGAGCACTCCACATATATACCAGCCACCTCCACAACAGAGTAAACCTCAGTTACCTGGCGGCCTGGGCCACTTGGTTATAGGATGCCCCTGCTGCAGACTGACCCCTACATGTTGCCTTTTCTTGCCTACCCTGTGCAACAAGGGAAGCCTTGAGCCAGAACCAGGAAAGCTCTGCCTTAGGGACCCCAACCTCCTCCTCTAGTGCCTGCATCCTCGTGGATATCATCCTACAGGCTGCAGCATATTACTAGATTTAGATTGAAGGGTGACTTGCTACAAAATGATGTACAAAAGTAACGGAGCAGATAAAAATACCTGACAAAGCTTAGATGTTTGCAAGTTCCTAACTATGCAGCACTTATAAACTAATCCATTGCTGTTTTTTTAATATGCACTTAAGTCAAAACACTCGAAGCTCACACGATGACCAACACAAGCCACTTATTCTTAACTAAATAGACAATAAGTGTCTGTGTGTCTGTGTGTGTGTGTGGACTCCCATCGCTGTGGCTGACTTGCAGTGGTCGAGCTGGGCGACACGATAGACGAGCTGGAGCGCGAGCACTGTCTGTTCCTCATCAACCACCAGTCGACGGCCGACGTGCCGGTGGTAATGGCCATGATTGCCACCCGCCAGACAGCCTCCAACGGCTGTTACTGGATCATGGACGCCATGTTCAAGTGGACGCACTTCGGCATGGTGTCGCAAGTGCGCGGCGACTTCTTTGTGGAGTGTGTGAGTAGCTTGTAACGGATTTCCGTGTCACTGAAATGTACTGCTCAATTTCATATACTTTGAATGAGACGGACGTGTTAGTAGCATGAAGCTAGGCTTTGCTCAAAATGTATAGTATTAGTTTTCCCAACCAGCCTTTGTAGTCTGAAAATAATTATTTCTCGTTAGGTCTGAGGTGTCGAAACGAGTACAGCAGGATGTTGAAATCGCCATGGAAGTTTTGTTAATTAAAATAGTGTTCCATACTGCAAACCTAGCTTTGAGACAATTGTGTTCATGACTGTTACCGGTTTGCTTGTTTTGAAAGGTACCTAATTTGGGGATACCAGTATCAGTGATGACGATGCAAACACCAATGCTATACATTACCATTATACAGCATACCACATCATAGGCAATTCCTTCACCTGGAATTGCCTGGAGTGATATTGGTTATCACGATCGCGGATCCCTTCTAGTGAGCAGAAGTATGATACTTGTGCATGGGATAAAGTTAGAAACGAGGCGTGAAGACTTCACAAACACGCACCAAGAAGCGTGATGTTGGTACTTTCCTGGAAAGGATGTCGATTCAGTTTCCAATAAGTGGTATTATTTTGCGAATAATTTACAACTGAGCTTTCGTCACCTGCTATCTCACTGTAGCTTACATACGTTCAACTAGAAACATTTGTAATGCGATGTGTTGTTATTTCAGGGAAAGGAGAAGAGGGATAAGTCCGTGGAAGAGTTGAAGGAGGCGCTCACGAAGAATTACATGTCGTTAAACAGGAAGTGGATAATTCTGTTCCCCGAGGGTGGTTTCTTATGGAAGCGAAGAGCGACGAGCCAAAGGTAAAGCAGTGTGGTTTAAAGCTGGTACCATTCATCTTTTCAATCGTTGGTGAATATCGGGCGGGATTTCCTAGTTAGATCAGCGGCATGTTGACGAAAAACGGCGACATTATGTACTTGTAGGATATTTCGCACCCCCCCCCCCCCTAGTTACCTCAATAAGTGTGGACTTCATGTTCTAGTGGCATTGCTGGTAAATGCGCCGCTACATTGTTATGATCAAAAACAAAGTGGGTTTATCTGTATCTGAGCTGCGTGTGTATCGGATTTCTGTCCCGCGCTATGCTGACATTGTGTCGAGTCCGTACTTTATTGGAACTTTTTGCGCTGGAGACGAGGACCTTAGAGAGTAAGGACGGGTTTGAAGCGGGGATAAGTTCCCACAGCGCCTCAACTTTCCAGCAGATTGCAACGGCGTAGAAACCCGCACTATCCCCCCACCCCCCCGATGAGGCACCACCTTTACGCGGTGGGGGGATTGAGTGCCCAATGACCCGGCGACCATCATACCAGCGAGGGATGAGACCAGGAGTGCCTCACTCATCCTTCCATCCATACGCCCCCATTCCAATGCCCATCTCATCCCAACATCCACGTCCTTCACCTGGTCCTGTAACACTACCTATACCTACTATGAGCATGCAGGGAAACGTCTCCGGTCCTGCACACCAGCTCAGTTTTATCGGGGTAGCCGCGCCCCCTCGGCCCGCCCCCGTGGTTGACAGAGTCCTGGAGGCTGAGGTCCCCCGTCCCACGGTGCTAGTTGTGACGGGGGACCAACACACCTCTTGGGTCCCGATATCCCGGAGGGGCGGGCGGGCCCGTGGGGCCTCACGCGGGTCAAGTGGCAGGTCGCCTCGAGCTGGGGGCCTGGGGTTCCCAGTGCCTGCCGGCCCGGCCGGCCGGGGTCAAAAGGTGGGCGGCGCTGGATCCTGGTCGGGGTGGTGAGTATTTCTCTCCCGGCTGGGCGAAGGCGCCGCCTGCCCCGTATAGCTCCTCGGGCGCCTGGCGACCTCCCGTCCGCGGGACCCAGGCGTCCCCCCAGTAGGGCCCCTATGTGGTGAGGCGCCCGAGGGGCTGAAACCAATATTCGCTGAATGGCATCAACCAACACAAAACGCTTTCATGGGTCCTCTCGTAGGGGCCAGATCACTGATCCAACGCCTGCAGAGGCATGCCGCCCTGCACGTCTATCTCCTCGTCGCGTTGCGACTACCACTGCTTCCCATAGCGGGAATGTAGCTCGGAGCATGACACCTTTGACATCGCCACGAATACTAATTCTGGAATCGAGTGACCCTGGAAGAAATCTGTCTGCTCTTTCGCCGTTTGAGTGGAAGCGTGGGTGTGACAAATTTGGAGGCGTTGCCAGATGCGAAACGTTACGGGATGGAGGAATAGAGGTGGAATTTCGGAGCATTGATGACGCCAGGAAAACCCTAGAGGCAACATAATTTACTTACTATGTGAGAGACCAGGGCAGGATGAGGGATGTAACCATGCCTCTTTCAGTCCAGCCACATAAGACAAAGAATCACTCTAAGGGTGTGATAAATTGTTTTGATTTGAGGGATGTATTGGACTCTGACATTGTCGACGGACTGGCGGAATTCGGTGTCATTGAAGCGCGTAGGATCAAGGTGAAGCGAGGAAATGAACTGCAGGCGACGAAGAACATCGTCCTGACTTTTAATTCTACAGACCTCCCCTCAGCAAATCACGTAGGCTATATCGAGGTGAAGATGCGTGTTTTTATTCCAAACCCCATGCGGTGTTTACGCCGTCAAAGATACGGCCGTACCACCCAGTACTGTCGTGGTCGTCCGTCCTGTGGTAGGTGTGGCATGACAGAACACAAGCGAAAAATGTGAAACTGAAAACGTGTGGTGCGTCAATTGCGGCCAGGGACAGGTACCGCACACGGCCTTTGACAGGGCTTGTGCAGTAAATCTGAAGGAGAGGGAAATACTTGCCTTAAAATGTACACGAAATATATCTTTTCAGCAAGCGAGAGAAATCTACGCGGATACCCACCCCAGCGTGTCGTACGCAAGGAAGGTAAAAAAACACACCGCATATCGCCACTCAACAAGAACCTACCAGTGCCTCTCAGTTTCTCTCCCGACTTAGTAATTTGCTACGATCGTTTGGACTCGCCTGCACCTTGTTGCCGGAGCGAGACCTGAATACTCGGACTGAATCCCTTTCTACCACCTCTCTGTCAAAATCTCCCCCACTTCCGGCCGACTTACGGAGTTCAATATCTGCACCGACGTTACCAGCTGCCAATACCGGGAGATCATTGCCGCTCCAGAATGTAAACCTCCAGAGGCAGGAAAATGACAAACGCGCTTGCGATGCGAAACGAGCACACTCGTTGAAATGGAGAGGGTACGTGCGTCAGCCCGCCAAGGAGCGGACAAGCCTGCTGCTCCCAGACCAGCCACTCTTTCGCCGCGGAGGTACCTGGAGACTCCGTTTGATCCTTCAGCTGTGTCAGCTGTAGGGAATAGCCCCCCAAAATGCGCCCTCCCCTCCTCCCCGGGTGAGCCCTCTCCATACTCCTCCCTCGCCCCGCCGACGAGTGGAGGCCCCGTCCCGATCCCCGTCCGAGACCGGCTCTTCCCATGCGCCAATGCCCCGAGCAGACTCGCGCGCCGAGAAACGTGTGTTGCACTGGGCGGGATCATCCACGGAGGGTGGGCCGCAGAAGTCGCAGCTGCGGACATCCTCACTGGGGGTTGATCCCGGGAAGTGCGCCCGGCCACCGAAGGCTGTAGTCGACAGGCAGTTTTAGCTGAACACTAGTCTGCGACTTTGCAAATTTAAGCTGTTTACTACCCTTAACTAGCATTTTAATGCATGCAATTTTACAATGGAACTGCAGAGGGGTCCGTACAAACATGGCTGACCTGGAGACAGTTTTGAAGCAGTACTACCCGATGGTTGTTTGTCTCCAAGAGACAAAGCTACCACCACGTTCCTCTCTCCACCTAAAACATTATTCGGTTGTTACAAACAAAAACAAAACAGGACATCCGAGACAATTGCACACGGAGGTGTGCTTATAGCGGTGCACCATAACATTCCTCACCAGGAGGTAACGCTCGATTCCTCTCTCCAAGCAGTTGCTGCAACCGTCAGCTTCCGCCGGCACAAGATCACAATATGCTCCATCTATCTTCCTCCTGGACAGCTGGTGCCGTTGGTTGAGCTCGGACGCCTGGTGTCCCAACTGGTCCAGCCTGTTCTGCTTGTCGGGGACTTCAATGCTCACCACATCGCATGGGGATGTGCATTCATAAATTTTCGCGGCCGAGCTGTGGACAGTTTTGTTCTGGACGAAGCCCTCTGCCTCTTAAACACCGGTGCCGCTACCCACTTCACGGTTCCATCTGGTTTTACTTCAGCTATCTATCTGAGTCTTGCGAGCCCTTCTCTGGCGTGTTATATGACCTGGTCGGTTTCTGATGATGCACTTGGTGCGACCATTTTCCCGTTTTTATTCACTACAATGACAGTGTGACGCTTGGCTGCAGGCCTCAACGGTGGAATTTGCGAAAGGCGGACTGGGGGAAATTTGAGCGCACTATGGAATCCTGCCTATCAAGTAACGCCGATGTAAGTGCACCTTCGGTGGAACAACTTACTTCTATGCTCTTGCACTCGGCCAACTCTTCCATTCCACGAACTTCTGGTGCCCCACGTCGCACTCCCGTTCCGTGGTGGTCAAGAGAATGCTGTGACGCCATACGAGCACGTAAGCGAGCTTTTAAGAAATTCAACAACAATAGCAATCATGTAAACTTAATTGCTTTTCAAAGGGCTCGAGCCTTAGCGCGCCGTACTATACGAGCAGCAAAGAGGAAGTCGTGGAGGGAGTACGTATCTACCATTAACCGATTTACCCCAACGACCCAGCAGGTATGGTCTCGTATAAAACGTATTGCTGGCCAACATAACGCGGTCCGTCTCCCCGTACTACACATATCCGGTGTTGACGTGACCCATCCCGCTGACGTCGCTGTGGAAATAGGCCGAGCTCTAGCAGCGCGCAGTGGAGATGGAAACTACTGCCAACAATTTATGCGCCAGAAAGTCAAAGTGGAAGCAAAACCAATTGACTTCTGGACACCAGACCATTTATGTTATAACGGGCCATTCAGTATTTGTGAGTTGCGTTCGGCGATCAGAAGCCTAAAGAGTGTTGCAGAGAGACCTGATGGAATGCACAATGATATGTTCAAACACATGCCTGTACGTGTTCTTGAAGCATCTTTGGCTACACTGAACACAATATGGGAGGGAGGATACTTTCCGGACTCTTGCCGGGACGCCATTGTGGTCCCTATACTCAAACAAAGAAAGAGTGGTTTAGACCCATTGCACTACCGACAGATTGCTTTGACCTCGTGTCTCTGTAAGCTTCTAGAGAAAATGGTGAATGTTCGACTCGCCTGGTTTCTGGAAGAGCAAGATTTTTTTTCTCACCAACGCACAATGTGGATTTAGGAAGCACCATTGCACATCTGATCATCTTGTAACACTTGACACCGCTATTCGCGTCGCTTTTAAGCACAGACAACATTTTGGGGCTATTTTCTTCGATATAGAAGCAGCCTATGATTCCACTTGGCGACACGGAATCTTGCTGAAGGTTAAGAAATGTGGAATCCGCGAGAATCTGGGAAACTTTATCCAACAGTTTCTGAAAAATCGCTTCTTCCGCGTCCGAGTCAGACACGAGCTTTACGAGCGATTCTGCCAAGTCATTGGGGTTCCGCAGGGCAGCGTTTTAAGTGTTGCCCTGTTTGTCATTACCATACATGACATTGTAGATCCACTGCCGCAAAGCATCGGACGTTCGCTATTTGCGTTGACTTCGCGATATGGTCATCTGGCTCCAATACACCATCGCTAACAAGGTGTTTGCAGCTCGCGGTAAACCACCTCCAAAGATGGTGTACAGCTAACGGCTTTTCCACAAACAAAACGGTTGCTACGCACTTTTGCCGCAGGCGATGCTCTCAAACCCTAAACACGGAGTTGTACGGCAAGTCTATACCTCTTCACCCAATCGCGAAGTTCCTTGGGGTTCGATAGCCGGTTAACGTACAAGCAACATTTTAAAACATTGAGAGAGAAATGTTTTAAGTCATTGAACCTGTTGAAGTGTATATCACGAACCTCGTATGGTTCTGAAATACATTGATGATGCTTTATCGGTCACTCATCCGATCTAAGTTGAACTACGCATGTTATGTGTATGATGGTGCCTCTAAAAGCAGTAAGCGTACACTCGATACAGTGCAGCATGCGGCTCTACGGACCGTCACTGGGGCGTTTAGAACCACGCAGGTTGTCAGCCTACTCGCGGAGTCGAACGAGCCTCCCTTGGCGTTGAGACGTGAAATGCTTGGCCTACGGTATGCAAGCAGATTACGGCAGTTCCCCACCACCCCACGTACAATGCAGTGTTCTCGCGACAAACCTTGGCACTTTTTCGCAGTGACAGAAACCAGACGGCCTTTCCGTTCTGTGTCAGAATTCATGCTCTCTTCGAGGAAAGTGGTGTAAGAGTTCGTCGGCTGTTGCGTATGTGAAAACCGGCCGTGCCGCCCTGGAATCTGGTCTCCCTGTAGTCGACCTATCGCTCACAGCGATGCAGAAAGATAATGTAACATCTGAGCTCTTTCGCATGCAAACACTGGAGCACTTAGATGCATATCATGGATATGCACAAATATTTATTGATGGTTCCAAGAACAGCACCGGAGCGGGATGTGCTTTCGTGTGTGGTACTTCTGCTCGATGTTTTACCCTGCCTGCACATGCTTCGGTGTATACCTGCAAGGTGATCGCAATTATTAAAGTGCTTTCCTTCATCGAGGTGTCATAAGATGTTTCATATGTCGTACTATCTGACTCTCTCAGTAGCCTTTTGGCACTTACCGCATTTTACCCTCCCGACACTCCACTGAATGACATTCTGACACGTCTCACTACTCTGGAACGAGACGGAAAAAGCGTCTGTTTGTGCTGGGTTCCGAGCCATATCGAGATTTGTGGAAATGAGCGAGCTGATTCCAGAGAGAAATGGGCAGCTCGGAGGCCCCCAACGCGTGTTCTTCCACTTCACACCAGGGATCACATCTCTGTCATCACAGCACATGTGAATGCTAAGTGGCAGGGGAGTTGGCACGCACAGTTGAACAATAAGCTGCGTTCCATAAAACCACAGCTGGGAGACTGGTCATCATGCTATCTCAGATCCAGGAATGATGAAGTGACTATGTAGATTGCGAACTGGCCACACACGCTACTCACCAATACCTCCTCTGGGGGAAAGAGAGGCTCAAGTGCCCTCGCTGTCTGGAAGCTCTCACGGTGCGACACGTGCTCTTCTTGTGCAAACACTTCTCAAGGGAGCGAGGGTTATTTTTCGGAAATGATGTCAGATATTTAGCATATCGCGACATTCTAGCAGATGACTCGGATGTAATTCATTCTGGCAATATATTCAGGTACCTACGGGCGATAGGATTTCAGTCCATGTACTCACCTCAGTAACACAATAGGACTCTAACATTAAATCAACGTCATGGGCGCTAAAAGACATTTTATGGTCGAGGCGCCCCAAAACCAAAATAACAATAACGAACCCGCACTATCTCTCCGAACCTGTACGTTTGTGTGATCATAGCAGCAACGGAAAAGATCCAGTTAAACCGTCTGTACTTCAAAATAACCATGATTATGGAAATAGCCAGCATATTATTACAGCGATGATGGCGGGAAAACGTATGCAAGTGCACGCACTGCGTTGGACGACTACGAACAATACTAGGATCCTGAGCTGAAAGTTTGCGGAGCGCTTAGTGTAGCACAGAGCCAGCTCAGATTAACCGTCAAGTAAAGTGCACGTCTCTTGTGTGGTTGGATGTGTGACTTCTGTGTATGTGTGTGTGTGTTGTGCAATGTATGTGCAGGCATGTGACATTTGTTTGTGTGATTAGGCGTGTGGCAGCTGTGTGTATGTCGTCAGGTGTATGACCGCTGTGTGTATGCAATCAGGTATATGACAGTTATGTATGCGTAATCAGGTATGTGACAGCTTTGCATATGTGATCATGCATGTGACAGTTTTGTGGATGTGATCTTGTATGTGACAGCTGTGTGCGGGTGACAGGATGTGTGACGTCGGTGTGTGGGTGACAGGATATGTAGGCGGTGTGTGGGTGACAGGATGTGTGACGTCGGTGTGTGGGTGACAGGATATGTAGGCGGTGTGTGGGTGACAGGATGTGTGACGTCGGTGTGTGGGTGGCAGGATGTGTGACGGCGGTGTGTGGGTGACAGGATGTGTGACGGTGGTGTGTGGGTAACAGGATATGTAGGCGGTGTGTGTGTGACAGGATGTGTGACGTCGGTGTGTGGGTGACAGGATGGGTGACGGCGGTGTGTGTGTGACAGGATGTGTAGGCGGTGTGTGGGTGACAGGATGGGTGACGGCGGTGTGTGTGTGGGTACAGGATGTGTAGGCGGTGTGTGGGTGACAGGATGGGTGACGGCAGGATGTGTACGGCGGTGTGTGGTGACAGGATGGTGTTGTGACAGGATGGGTGACGGCGGTGAGGGTGACGGATGTGTGGGTGACAGGATGTGTGACGGCGGTGAGTGGGCGACAGGATGTGTGACGTCGATGTGTGGGTGACAGGATGTGTGACGGCGGTGCTCATGTGGTCAGGTTTGCAGAGAAGCAGGGTCTGCCCCACCTGGAACACGTGACACTGCCTCGGGTCGGAGCGGCCAAAGCAGTTATGCAGCAGCTGTCGCCTGTCGGCGAGAAGGAGGCACACACCAATGGACACGGTACGGCCACACGCTGGCGGGTATACCGGACACCGGCGATAGCGGGTGAGAGGGGGTAGCATACCGGCCACCGGCGAGAGCGGGTGAGAGGGGGGTAACATACCGGCCACCGGCGAGAGCTGGTGAGAGGAGGTAACATACCGGACACCGGCGAGAGCGGGTGAGGGGGAGGCGTCCCGGACACCGACGAGATAGCGGGTGAGGGGGTGGACATACTGTACACGGACGAGAGCGGGTGAGAGGGGGCAACATACCTGACACGGACGAGAACGGGTGAGAGGGGGCAACATACCTGACACGGACGAGAACGGGTGAGAGGGGAGACACACCTGACACGGACGAGAACGGGTGAGAGGGGGTCATATACCGGACACGAACGAGAGCGGGTGAGCTGGGCGGACATACGGGGCATGGACTTACTGGGCGATACTGAGCGGACATATCGGACATGGACTGACTGGACTATAATGGGCGGGCATACCGGGCTAGTGCCGGGAATACGTGTTGTCTCTCGGCTCTCAGCCGCGTATGTAGCTATTTAATGGCCAGATTGCGATTCCATGCCAGTCACAACGCCACCTCTCGGGTCGAGACTGATTGAGTGGGAGTGGATGCCACCGTGTGGTGCCGCCGAGTGACTCCACTCCGGGCCAGCCGCTGAACATGCACGTCAGTGGCACACCAGACATCCGGCGGCCGCGTGTGGATGTCGGCGTAGGTGACCTGTCGATGGGAGGCAGGTAGAATGTCCGTGACCTGACTT
Organism: Imbricaverruca yamaguchii; assembly: GCA_034440575.1. Lineage (NCBI taxonomy): Eukaryota > Metazoa > Arthropoda > Thecostraca > Neoverrucidae > Imbricaverruca > Imbricaverruca yamaguchii. The sequence continues at coordinate 99,574 of JAOTOL010001265.1, read as the reverse complement.
GACCCGGCTGCTGTCGTCGCCAGGTGACCACCAGAGCCGAGCTGTGCTGCGGTACGTAGTTGACCTCACACTGGCATACCCAGAGCCACACCGGCCGCTCCATCTGCTCGACTTAGTGAGCGGCAGTGGGCCGCCCTGCACCATCTATACCTATTATCGGGTCTACCGCATGGACGAGGTCAGTGGCCCCTTTGTGTCATAAAGACATAAAGACATAAAAACATAAAAGACTAGTGCAACCATGAGCCACAAGGGCCCTTCTTGGTTGCACTCTGTGCACTCAACCAGTTGCCTACCAAATCCGGCGATCAGCCCTCCTTGTAGTACTGAATAGCAAGCCCTCTATTCTTTTAATGATTGTCTATGCTGTTTTTAAAGATGTTCAACGTGCTACTACTTACAATGGTTTCTGGAAGCTGGTTCCAGCGTTCTACTACCCTGTTGGTAAAGAAAGACTGTCTTAACCTTGTTCTGCTGTGGTTAACTTTAATTTTGAATTCATGACCTCTAATTGCATCATTTCTATTAAATTCAAACATTTTCCCAAGATATCCCCTCTCCAGACCATGGACAAATTGAAAGGCCTCGATGAGATCTCCTCTCAGCCTTCTATATCTAAGTGAAAACATATTCATTTTCTTCAATCTTTCCTCATATGCCAGGTTGCTTATACCATTAACCATTTGTGTAGTCCTCTTTTGTACTCTCTCCCCCTCCCCCCTTCTCTCTCTCTCTCTCTCTCTCTCTCTCTCTCTCTCTCTCTCTCTCTCTCTCTCTCTCTCTCTCTCTCTCTCTCTCTCTCTCTCTCTCTCTCTCTCTCTCTCTCTCTCTCTCTCTCTCTCTCTCTCTCTCTCTCTCTCTCTCTCTCTCTCTCTCTCTCTCTCTCTCTCTCTCTCTCTCTCTCTCTCTCTCTCTCTCTATCTCTCTCTCTCTCTCTCTCTCTCTCTCTCTATCTCTGTCTCTGTCTCTGTCTCTCTCTCTGTCTCTGTCTCTGTCTCTGTCTCTGTCTCTGTCTCTGTCTCTGTCTCTGTCTCTGTCTCTGTCTCTGTCTCTGTCTCTGTCTCTGTCTCTTCTCTGTCTCTGTCTCTGTCTCTGTCTCTGTCTCTGTCTCTGTCTCTGTCTCTGTCTCTCTCTCTCTCTGTCTCTCTCTGTCTCTCTCTGTCTCTTGTCTCTGTCTCTCTCTCTGTCTCTCTCTCTCTCTCTGTCTCTCTCTGTCTCTCTATTCATAGCTAGGAGACCAAGCTTGGATGTAGTATTCCAAATGTGGCCTGACATGCACAGCCACAAAGCTTCCAAATGTGGCCACAAAGCTTCCTGATGACTTCCTCACTTCTGTATGATGCATTCCTATATATTGCACTAAGCATTCTCAGTGCCTTCTTCCCTGCTTTCCTTCGTTTGCTCTGATACCCCCAATTGTTTGCCTGATACCTGGAACGCCTGCGGCTGATTGTGTCGTAAATCCACAACCGCTGCCACGACCGTTGGACGAATGAAAATACGGTGTGTAAATCTGGTACTCCACACCCCGATGACGGTCAAGCCGTCATCCGCCGTCAGGCGATCTTGGACACGCCGGCGGGGCTGCAGCAGTGCCCAGCTGAGACTTTTGTTCAAGAAATCCACCCAGGACCACTTCCTTCAGCGTTGACTCTTCGAATGGAGACACGCACGATCAGTCTTCCTGAACTGCGGAAACCAGACCAATAACCGTGCTGGCGATCTGGTGGGCCACATCCTTCTCGGCTTTCTCATCTGCCGATGGTACGTCCATTGGAACCTTGGACTGGGATTGCGCGCAGCTTGCCCTTCCGCCTTGTGGCCCATAATTCGAACCGCATCAGTTGTTTGCGAAGACCCTGGAGCCACAGGTTCAAGGTCTCTATCGGTCTCTTCGTGTTCAGTATCAGAACGAGGACGATGGCATATTACCGCCTCGAAGCGCCGTAAATTGCTAAGGTACAGTCACACTCCCTGTGGGCCCAGGTCAGGGCCAGTATTTCGGCCTCGATACAAAACCGTTTGTCCGGTTGAATTTTTCACGGTCAGGCGGCATCCAAAAGTTGTACAGTTTTCCGATCACTGGGCCGCCGGAATGAGATGGCACCATGCCGTCGGCCGTTCCACTGGCCCGATTTTTTTTTTTTTTTTTTTTTGTTTGTTTCCTTTGGGGTCCGGGGGGGGGGGGGGTTGGGGGGGGGGGTTTTTTTTTTTTTTTTTTTTTGTTTTTTTTTTTTTTTTTTTTTTTTTTTTTTTCCCTCCCTCCCCCCACCGTAACGTAAAATTATAAGTTTTTAATTTTTTTTTTTTGTTTTGTTTTGGGGGCCTCCTTACCCTTTTTTTGTTTGTTTTTTCCGTTTTGGCCGGGGGCCCCGGGGGGGGGGGGGGGGGGGGTGGGGGGGGGCCCCCCCCCGGGTTTTTGCCCCCCCCCCTTGTGGCTCCCCCGCCCCGGCCGGGGCGGGGGGGGCGCCCGCGGTTCCCCCCCCGGTTCCCCCCCCCCTTTCTGGAAACCCCTCCCCCCACCCCCCCCCCCCTGCCCCCCCCCCTTTCCTTTATAATTAAAAAAAAAAATTAAAAAAATAATATAAAAATCCCCCAACAGCGGGGCGCCGCCAAAAATATTAATAGCTTTTTTTCCGTTGCTGGTGGGGGTTTGGCGGTGATGAAGTTGGTGTTAAAGTTTTCTGTCTTGTGGTTTTTTCTCCCGTCTTCCTTCTTTGTCCTTTTTTGGGGGGGTGGGTAGTTGTTTTTTTTTTTTTTTTTTTTTTTTTCCCTTTTTGTGGTTTATTTTTTTTTTTTTTTTTTTTTTCTTGTTCTTGTTTTTTTTTTTTTTTTTTTTCCTTTTCCTCTTTCATTTATTTCTCTTTTGGTGGGGTTGGTTTTTTGGTTTTTCCCCCCCTAACACCACATTTGGGTTTTTTTTTTTTCCCCCCCTCCCCCTTTGGTTTTCCCCCCCCCCGCCTTCCCCCCCTACTTTTTTTCCCCTTTTGTCGATTTTTTAAGTTTTATTTACCTTTCCCCCGGCGGCCCCGTTCAGGGTTGCCCTTGCGCCCGGGGGGTCGCTTTTCCTTTTTTTTTTGGGGAAAGGGTAAATTTTTTTTTCCGTTTCACTGGAGACGCCTGCGGCTCAGCGCCCTGCAGAGCCGGTCTTCAGTGTGAGGAGCTGAACCACAGCGTCCACACTTGCCAGTGCGCACGTCGGCTGGCCTGCCACGGTCTCTGGGCTGCCGCGGCCGGCTGCGGTCCAGCTGGTACTGGGAGACCTTGGCCAGGGACGGCTGCGCCGATCCACGAAGAACAGCTATTGTTGGCAGAGCTCTCAGACGCACAACATCGACTGCTGTCTGGAAAGTGAGGTCCAACATCCGTCGCCTTGCGTCTTCATCCCGCGTGCCGACGACGAGATAACCCCGGAGCCGATCGTCGAGGCGTTGGACACAGAAATAGCAAAATACGTGATTTCCCTTAGAGCACAAAGGTAGTCGTCTACCGGCTCACCGGGCACTCGGACGCGGGTGTTGAAGTCCCGACGGTCGATAACGATGTTCCGCTGACGGTGAAAGTGCATTTGCATCGCTGACCTCTGACCACTTCCATCCCGGCGTCCTCAGAAACTTGCAGACCGAACCGGACCACCGAAGTGCAGTCGTCGGCCATGACGGTCAACGGTACAGCCGTCGCTGAATACAGTTGATACCCGGTCAGCAGGTAGTATCCGAATAATGCAACAGGCTGAGCCAGGCAGCATGCCATGGGCTCAGCGGTGTTACCCGGCCGCCGGCTGGCGCGGCCACGTCCGGCGTTCGGGTGCCGTCGGCCAGCCGCCGGACAGCTCGCGTTCCATGAGCATGGTCACCAGTTGTTCGTGCTGCTGGGCCACCAGATGTGTGAGCAGCTCCACGGGCGACGGCTTTGCCTCGGTGGCCGGCTCTTCGGCCGCCGTGCCTGGCGACGCTCCTGCGCCGTCCATGCCCTGCGGGGCCATGATTTCAGGTCACAGTCACGACTGGTCACCGCACCCCGCACGCACACAAACTGTCCGCCTCCAGAGCATTAGGAGCACGCCGACCACGCCATGCTATGTCTCATATCGGTTTGAGCTCAAGATGGTTCTGACATGTAGACGGCCTGGGCGGTCTAAACGCTACGGTTTCCTGGGTTAAACTGTATATTTATGGGCCGCCGAACTCACGCTGTCTTGGGCTGCCACATTAGGCGTCAATATGGCAGCGCGCCAGCATGCCATCACGACGTAACAATTGACATCTTGCCATGTACTGATATTGATATACTGATATCAGCCTATAACGTGTACGAGGTCAGTGAATCTCGGTACTATAGAACAGTGGGTAGAGATATTTTGAACGAAAGCAAGCATCCAAAACGGTTGCGCAGCTTCGCGGAGTTAATTGGCTGTTATCTCACCGCCCGACTGCCCCGCCATCAACCATCAGCTGTCAACTTATGTTTATCATTTGTATTTATCAATTATCATTATTTGTCCGGTCTCAGTATGCCGTGGTCTGTTCACATTTCACCCGTTACGCCCTACGTACGCCTCAACTGGCACGTCGGCCACCCAGGTACCGTGCGACACCGAGGGGCTCACCGCTTGGCTGTACCAGCTGTTCGTCGACAAGGAGGCGGCGCTCACCGAGTACTACCGGACGGGCACGTTCCCGGCGATGCCTGGCGGCCGCCGGTCGGCCGGACAGGCGGCGGCGCGGCCCCGCCTCCTGCGCCAGGACGTGCTCGGCTACCTGCTGCGGCAGGTGTTCTTCGTCGGCTCGGTGGCGCTGTTCGTGCGAGTCGGCGCCATGCTCTGGACGCTGCTGGCAGGCGGCTGAGGCGGTGCTGTGGACGCTGCGGGCGGGCCGTTGTAGCGGTGCTGTGAATGTTGTTGATGAACCACTGGACCGGTGAGCGCCTATGACGGGTCACTGAGGCCGTTTCGGTGGCGCTGCGGTGGAAGGAGGTGCTGGGGTGTGGCTGGTCGGCATCACTGAGCAGTCTGGCCCGGTGGCGATTGTGGTGACTGTCGGTCAGTGTCGTGTTCGTAGTGATGCTGGGAGGCATGTAATCTAGGCTGGGCGGCGTCGCTGACGGCCAAACCAGCACTGGAGGGTGAAATCGTCCTGGGAAACGTTATCAGAGGTGGAGGCCGTCTCGGTACGATTGGCGGGCGCAACCAGTCTCTTATATGTCGTAAAGCACCAGACAGATGTCGCATGCGGCAGCCAAAGCAGACGGCACGAATATTTATCTCCAGACGTATCACCTTGGTGGTGGGGTTGTCAATATCATATCTGAATCGAGACATGTGTCCGTGTTGCGCGAGACGTCGCGATATAGCTCAGTCGATGGGGCGTTCGACTCGCGGTCATAAGATTGCGGGTTCGGATCCCGTAGTCGGCTGGTTGGACGAGCTCGCCCGCCACCAGTAGACGTGCAGGGCCGGAGACGCCGGCTGGCAATCGAATGGGTCGTAAATATCCCACCGCTCTTTTCACCGATGTGATGTGCTATCCGCGGCATCAATCCACCTATGCCAGCCATCCACGTGGCATTTACCGGCGCGATGTTAAGCCAACAATTACAAATACTAAATCACAGCCATTGGACTGTATCGTCGACGGAAACCGCGTCGCCTCGGCCACGACACAGTTTTGTATCGACCACCCGAGCCGTGAAAGCGTCGACGGTTCCGCTGTCGGCGGCACGTGACTGGCCGCTGTGCACAGTGCAACTGTGTCGACTGACGCCGGCGCTGGGACGACCGGCGACAGCGCCGCCGCGCGTCTAGCCGGGCGTACATCGGTCAGACCAGGCGTACGTCAGTCAGGCCAGGCGTACATCGGTCAGGCCAGGCGTGCGTCAGTCTGGCCAGACGTGCGTCAGTCAGGCCAGGCGTGCGTCGGTCAGTCAAGCCAGGCGTACATCGGTCAGGCCAGGCATGTGTCAGTCTGGCCAGACGTGCGTCAGTCAGGCCAGGCGTGCGTCAGTCTGGCCAGGCGTGCGTCAGTCAGGCCAGGCGTGCGTCGGTCAGTCAGGCCAGGCGTGCGTCAGTCAGACCAGGCGTGCGTCAGTCAGGCCAGGCGTGCGTCGGTCTGGTCGTGGGCGTGCGCGACGACTCGCTGTGGGCGGTGCCCGACTGGCTGACATGCCGCTGGGCGAATGACTGAGGCACTGCCACACCACGTCGTCTGGGTGCAGGGATCACCACGCAGTGTTCCGTCTGGTTGTCAATTATAGCTCCCGAGCTCTGCTGTCGGCATTGATGCTGTATAACCGGCTGAAGTGACGCGCTCCAAAATATCAATAACTGCGTTGGTTAACCAATAGTGCTACTCTGTTCCATTGCCGGTTATTCGGTGACTGTCGTGCCCTGCTATTCGTGTTGCGGTGTCCAGTGATGGCTCCAACAAAGGTGCTCGACTGGCGCCGGTGAGTGAAATCAGTACCAATGTTGACTGTTGCTGTTGCGGTGTTGACGTTGGATGTTTGTGTGTAATCTCGCCAGTGTTCCCGTCTTGTACCGGCGCGTCGGTCGTGGCACCTCTGACACTTGATGTGGAACGACATCGGCACTACTTAGATCTGGGGCTAGATACTGAGTTTGAGATGTTCGCCTCACCGCGAGTTGCCGGTGAACGGGAACTGTGATTGACGCTGCTGCCACCTGTTGTCTGTTTGGTGTATCAAAAATTGCTCAGCCGCGGGTCGGTTTGTCGTGGGCCAAATATTGCTGCTTTTCGGAGTGTGAAGTAGAGAGGAGCCCATTGATAACTGTGCGGTGGAACAAGCGTGCGCCATGCTGCCTTGGGTATGTGATAGAAATTTGTCATAAAAGCTATGATGTTCGGTGTGCTGGCTTGTCGGATAGCCCGGTGTCTTGCGACAAAACACGCGACACCGTCGGTGTAAAAGTGACCTGACATGTGAACAAAGCTGCGCGCTCTTTGGCCTGTGTCAGCACTGTTCGTCGAGGTTTAGGTGATGTTGGTTGTGAGAAGTGTTGTTCACATCGAGGGCTTTCGCGGCTGATGTCGATGTGATTTGTTTGGCAATGTGGTGCCGATGTGCTCGCCGTGCCCATCGCCGCTCTCCACTGCGGTCCACTGCGGTCCACTGCGGTCCACTGTGGTCCACTGCGGTCCACTGCGGTCCACTGTGGTCCACTGCGCTTGGCCGCTCGCGTGACAGCGAGCCACCAGCTGCGCCGGCAAATGTTTCGTGTTTGTGTGTTGTGTGTGCGTATGAGATGTTGGAGGTGTTTCTAGTCGTTTGTACCTTGGTTCTGCTCTTATGTGCCGTCCAGCATGGAGATTGTCATCAGTTTTGCGATGGCCACATGAATAATGAACCGGTCGGAAAAAGGAATTTTCGTGAGTGGTGCCGATGTACGGGAATTCGGTAAAAACTGAATGCGCATGTGATGATCATAGTGTGTTTGGGTATGGGGAGGGAGGGATGTAAGGACGTTTAGCGAGCCTACTGGGGTTCATGGAGTATGTAACTAGAGAAATTGACAACCAAAGACGAATAGATGTCGTGTACAAAGAATAGATAGATGTCTTTAGAAAATAGATGTCGTGTACAAAGAATAGATGTCGTGACTTTAGCAAAGCCTTCGTAAAGTTCCAATCAGGCGTCTAATTAATCAAATGGAGCAACATGGGACTGATGGAAAAGTTCTAGGCTGGATTGAAGGATGGTTAAGTGGAAGGAAACAAAACAACGAGCAAGTAAAATTAAATGGATGAATGAGAAGTCCGAATGGAAGGATGTTGTACTTGGAATGTCTCAGGGCTTTGTTCCAGTCGCACTTCTCACTGTAATATTTGTGAACGACTTTGAGGTGAGGCTGAGGAATATGGTATTTTGGTTTACTGATGACATCAAACTGGAAGGACTGGCTAGCAATGGTGATGAATATAACTATTATTCAACTAGACTTGGAGGACCTAAAAGTGGGCTGCTGATGACATGTCTTTCAACTGTGCTAAGTAAAAGCTTATGCATCTGGGTCTGGAGGTTAGGAATTTGGACATATAATTTGAGGTAATCCTTTTAAGCAGGCATGGATTCATTTGTTTAAAAACTATTGATGGGATATGTGTGTAGAGGGGTGCAAGATGCAATATCAGGTGAATGGCGCAATATAAGTTGGGGGAGATAGTTCCTTTGGAACTGGGATATTGCGTTGATTTGGGTGTGTCGGTGCCCTTTTTTCTCATCTTATGCTTGATAGGCTTAACTCAGGTAGCCACTGGTGGTCGTATTAAGCCTATGCATAAGTATTAAGTCTATATATAAGTCACGGTATGACTATAACTCGCCACATCCTAGATCAAGTGGACGCCCAGAAGAAAACTAAATAATTTTCATTCGCCGAAAGCTACGCCTTTCAACTTAAAGGTGGGTATGTAGAGATAGGTATAATATTTACACAAATGAAAATGACATACGCATTAAATGGAGCAGACTGTGTGACCAATTCCATGCTGGTGTACTGAGATCTTATTCAATATTTTGTTCCTTAAACTTGCTGAATTCGATGTTTTGCTGACCCTGTCAGCGTTCCTGAGGAGGTATCGATATGCAATATAGGTGACGTAAAAGCTTCATCCCACAAATATTACACGCACACGAACGTTTACCACAATGATTAAAGATAGAGACGACAGGATAGAGGTAGACTGAGCTGCGCGGTGCATATGGTTCCACTATCATTCATGAACATTTGCGAACCAAGTAATGCAATCTGGGCGGCAATTTTTGCCTATGTGTTTTGGGAGCGTATTGCAGTATTCATAAAATGTTCTGAAAAAAACTAGCTGAAACTTTTCTAAGGTGTTGCAGGTAAAACGAAAATGGTTTGGTCGTGATCATTTGATAGAGATCATCATCATTTGATCACTTTGTGCTCGAAGAATGTTACTTCAGCAATAAACGCCATCGATGTTGGATTATCCGACCCATACACCCGTGATCGGTGAAAGATAATTTACCTCGATATAGATGCAAAATAATCTACCGATCATCTCATCTCATGCATCTCATGGATCTCATGCAAACGTGAATTCCATTGCGTATGCGGTCGCTCCGCGATCAACCTGAATTGGGTTAATTACCATGATGCATGATGCTATGCCATTTTCGTTTATCCCGAATTATCAGTGGCATCTTGGGTTCCAGCGAACAAGCATATATGTTTACGCCACCGTAGTGGAGAAAAAATCGAAGATTCATGGGTCCCGCGATCGCTCCTTTCCACGCAGAAATGTTCTGTCTAGTGCCTAGTTCTCTAGTAATGTAGGGTCCAGCTAGACTGCTTTATGTGGAATTAGGAAACTGTAATGGGGTCTGTTTTGCTAGTTCAGTGACGTTCAACGGATATATACCGACAGGGTTCCTGTAGTTCTTGTTCGTTCAATGCTCGCAATTTTCGTCGTTAAAAAAAATTTGCAAATGTGTTTTTTTTTTTAACAAGCCTGACTCGATGAACTGGAATTTGAAGCTCGCAGACTTCCGACTCGGCGACGAGCTGGGTCGCCACGTGCACTGGAGGCTTGCAGATCCATCAAACCAGGCGCCCAGCTGGCCGATATAATTTTCTCCGTCGGAATTTCCTCGACGGGAGTGCACGCTGCAGCGGCGCTCCTGAGGGCCTTCCGGGGCAGCCGACAGCCGGCTGCAACGCGCCGGTCCGTCCGTACGCAGCCCACCGTCAGGTGCTGGCGGTGGGCAGTGGTTATACCGTAGTCGCGCGGGACGGGATACGGCAGCCGACCTAACCAGTGGCGTCGTCAGCGGTCCACTAACACGCATCAAACACCAACCTAACCAGTGGCGCCGCCAGCGGTCCAGGAACACGCGTCAGACACCAACCTAACCAGTGGCATCGTCAGCGGTCCAGGAACACGCGTCAGACACCAACCCAACCAGTGGCATCGTCAGCGGTCCAGGAACACGCGTCAGACACCTACCTAACCAGTGGCATCGTCAGCGGTCCAGGAACACGCGTCAGACACCAACCTAACCAGTGGCGCCGCCAGCGGTCCAGGAACACGCGTCAGACACCTACCTAACCAGTGGCATCGTCAGCGGTCCAGGAACACGCGTCAGACACCAACCTAACCAGTGGCGCCGCCAGCGCGAGTCCAGGAACACGCGTCAGACACCAACCTAACCAGTGGCATCGTCAGCGGTCCAGGAACACGCGTCAGACACCAACCTAACCAGTGGCGCCGCCAGCGGTCCAGGAACACGCGTCAGACACCTACCTAACCAGTGGCATCGTCAGCGGTCCAGGAACACGCGTCAGACACTTACCTAACCAGTGGCGCCGCCAACGGTCCAGGAACACGCGTCAGACACCACACATAACCAGTGGCGCCGCCAGCGGATCCAGGAACACGCGTCAGACACCAACCTAACCAGTGGCGCCGCCAGCGGTCCAGGAACACGCATCAAACATCAACCTAACCAGTGGCGCCGCCAGCGGTCCAGGAACACGCGTCAGACACCAACCTAACCAGTGGCGCCGCCAGCGGTCCAGGAACACGCGTCAGACACCTACCTAACCAGTGGCATCGTCAGCGGTCCAGGAACACGCGTCAGACACCTACCTAACCAGTGGCGCCGCCAGCGGTCCAGGAACACGCGTCAGACACCAACCTAACCAGTGGCGCCGCCAGCGGTCCAGAACACGCGTCAGAACCACCTAACCAGTGGCATCGTCAGCGGTCCAGGAACACGCGTCAGACACTTACCTAACCAGTGGCACGTCAGCGGTCCAGGAACACGCGTCAGACACCAACCTAACCAGTGGCATCGTCAGCGGTCCAGGAACACGCGTCAGACACCTACCTAACCAGTGGCATCGTCAGCGGTCCAGGAACACGCGTCAGACACTTACCTAACCAGTGGCGCCGCCAGCGGTCCAGGAACACGCGTCATACACCAACCTAACCAGTGGCATCGTCAGCGGCCCAGGAACACGCGTCATACACCAACCTAACCAGTGGCGCCGCCAGCGGTCCAGGAACACGCATCAAACACCAACCTAACCAGTGGCGTCGTCAGCGGTCCAGGAACACGCGTCAGACACCGACAGCCTACCTAACCAGGGGCGTCGTCAGCGTTGTGGGAACACCCCCGTGTCAAACACGGACAACTGGCTCCAGAGGTAGCAGTTGCCGTGAGAACATGCCGCTTTGCCGTGTTTTGCTTATGCGGTTGGGCGCAAGGCTGGATTTATTATTTCCAATTCTGGACGTGCAGAGGAAAAATATGCAGCGATCAAATTCATAGAGGATAGTGAATTATTTCTGACATCAGAAACTTGTTTGTGCTGTAAGCAAGTTCTAGCATTTCCTCACAACGATAGTCTGTGGTTTTCTGCTCGCTCCGCGACAATCGATTCTCAACTTCATCGGGTTCTAAGCCAAATAGCCGTTACTGCCTTCACGCGAATGATATCAACAGTTCGACAGCTCAGTGGCGACACTACAGTGACCAGCGGACAGACACCGATACGTGGATTAAACGTTCTTGCCCCGACACGTTCTCTCGGCTCTTCGGCCGTCCGCCGTCTGATAGGGCAGCTCGCCCACCACTGCCGCTCAGCCACGTCCTCTTCCTCCCGTCCTCGTCTCTCCAGCGACGATCGCCTGACCAGAGCCAGTCGCGTGCGAGAGGAAAACCGGTCGCACATGGGAGAGGAGCAGCGCCCCCGGTCTGTCGCTGGCCGGCATCACCTATTGCACCACACCTCCAGTGGTCCGGACATCGCACTCCAGGCACGCCTCACAGGTACGGCATGGTGCCATTGTGAAGCGGTTGTCATAATGGTGACGCCCGACAGGACCATGGCTTAATGATTCAGCCTTGGCCGGCCGGCCGTGCGCTTGGTGAGAACGGGCGTCAACTCGGCTAAGCAATGCTACCGTCGCGCGATAAAGATTGAGATCGATGCGCAAGCAGGTGCGTGGCCGAATGTCTGGGATCCGCCCCGAGCCCGAATCCCAGGGGTTAGTAGAGCCAAACTCACTCCATGGGATACGAAATTGACATAGTTTCTGCACTTCCTCATGAGTTTCTGCCTTCTCATTAAAAAGCAAGACGTGTACGGCCACTGAAAACCAACACGATTCAATACTTCGACACACGGAGAGGCGGATAAGTCCTGTCCCCCAGGGCAAAGAAGAGTAACTAATAGGTTCATCCATTGGAAGGCCCATACAGCGGCCGGTTTTTACTTAGTTTAATCAAAGTTCCTAGCATTCAGCAGGAGCTTGACTATCGCTAGCGTTCCAAGCGAGTTGCCTGTTGAAAACAATGACTTTTTTACGGTGGAGGGGAGGATAAATTGTTTTGTGGAGCATTTAGCCATATCCCTAACCTTAAATATATTGGTACTTCAATGATTACAAGCGGCACCCTCTGCCCCAGAGGGTACATCATCTGTACCCCATTCACGCCTCCACGCATTTTAGCCGAAGGCGACCCTCAAAGAAAATCGGGTCTGAGAAAGTTCAGAGTGCAAATCTCGATAATTTTCCCAATCAATGTCGCCGCTCTAGATGAATGGCCCTCCTCTATCCTGGTTCGTCTACATTTGGACTAATTTGGCGTCTCTTCGACGGCACCGGTACCGGTGCCTAAGACCCCTTGATAAACTGGTTAACGTCACTGGTTAAGGACTTTCTTGCGGGTATGGAGGTGAATGACATCTCGATATGGCGACATGCCAAGGGCCAGTGCTTTTTTACTGGTGCTAGCTTTATGACGATTTTTGTAGCCCAAGAGTATTTGCCCAATGACATCAAATTGTTGCTAGTTTTATCAGGGGTGTAGTTTTCAAACAGCAATTTGATTGGTTACAAATGACTTTTCAGACTTGTTAGAAAGCTGGTTTATCAATTTTCGGAGGGGCTTAGTCCAGTCTTCCCAGGCTATACTTAACGCGTTCCCACGGAGGAAGCACCCAGTTGAATGCAATCGTCACTTTCGTCAATTAACCCACTGTGTGGGATTAGTACAACCTGGTGACCAGAGGCAGAAATCCGCATCGCATGCCTGTCCTATACCTCATTGCGGCCTGCAAATGCTCGCGCCGGTCGGTGACACTGTTTCGAAGTGTGACAGATAATTGCCAAGTAATGCCCTCGGTGACACTAACAAGTGTCCAGAGAAATTTCCAGGTAATTATCGCTGCTCGGTCATCGGTGACACTGTTCGAAGTGGCACGGGCAGCTTCCGGCGTGGGTCGTCCACGGACCTCGTTTTTAGCCGGCCACCGCATTTTCTCCCCACGGCCAACCGGCAAGCAATCAGAAACGGTAGCGCTTCAAGTCCTACTTTGATCAAATGTGCACTTCTACACACACACAGTCACCATGGCTTGTCAAACCAATGAAGGTGGAGGGTGCGAACATTTCCAAATTGAATACATAGCGTGACAAATTAAACAGCAGACACGTTAATGCAACAACGTGGTACCACATCAGGGGGTCCGAACCCCCGTCCCGTCCGCGGTGTCTAATTATGCAACACACACACACACATACACACACACACACACACACACACACACACACACACACACACACACACACACATACGTACCGGTGACGATTGGCAGTAGGGAGGGGGTCCACGGATTACCAAGACTTCGAGCCGTTCGCCGGCGGAGAACAACTCGACTGGACAAACCGGCGCGGCGACCTGTCGGTACCTAGACTGGGCCCGCTGACACAGATCCCCGACCAGCTCATGTGACCCGTCTGCCATTCGATCCTGTGGCTTGGTCGGAGGACGGCAGGAGTGGTCGAGGAGAGCACGTCAGGCGCGGAGAGAGTGTCAGGCGCGGAGAGAGTGTGAAGCGCGGAGAGCGCGTCGGGCGCGGAGAGCGCGTCGGGCGCGGAGAGCTCGTCGGGCGCGGAGAGCGCTTCAGGCGCGGAAAGAGTGTCAGGTGCGGAGAGCGCGTCAGGCGCGGAGAGCGCGTCGGGCGCGGAGAGCTCGTCGGGCGCGGAGAGCTCGTCGGGCGCGGAGAGCTCGTCAGGCGCCAGTTCGAGACGACGTGACCGGCGCCGCGCACCAACGCTCGACGAAGGCCGCCACGGACATCGGTGGCGGTTGTCGAGTGTCGGAGTGCTCCCCGAGTGGTCCCGACGTTTGTCCCAGAGTGGTCCCAGGGTGGTCCCGGGGTGGTTCCGGAGTGGTCCCGGAGTGGTCCCGGGTCCAGCCCAGAGGGCCGGACCCATACGGCAGGACGGCAGCAGCGCGAGCTGTTGGGAAGGTCTGGTCGCGCCGCTCGGCGCCGTCCTCAGACTCGGAGCCAGCTGCCGACGTCCGAGCCCGGCCAGAGTGCCCCAGGCGACGCCGCCGCGCCGGAGTCATGTTCGGTGAGTAGCGTGTCGTGCCCGAAGTTACGATGACTGGACGGGATGCTAGCCAACGTAATGTCTGCCGGACGCAGAGTAGTAGCGACTGGAGTCCACAGGACACCGACTTTAACCAGAGACGGCGACTTTAACCAGAGACGGAACAGTTTCGTTCTCACTTGAATATGAGCGTGCGGTTCTTGTTCACTCTTGTTCTTGCCACTCTCATCCACGCAAAGGAGACGCCAAATGCAATACGGAACCACGTAGCTTGGTGTCGGGAAACGAAGCGAAACATCAGCCCCTTCCTTTGATAGGAAAGCCAACGCACCGAACTCAACTTTCAGTCGGTTCGGAGTTCTGCTTACCGATCGCCAATTCTGTTCGAGCCCAACAATCTTGGAGATAAGCTATTGGTGTTAACTGTCGCAAACAAACTGACTTCCTCCCATGTCGGATGTTAGCCTCCAGGCGGTGTTGAGGGTGCTTGCTGCAGCGGTTGTATGCCACGTACTGCCTCGAACTGCCACCAATCTGAACACTTGGAGCCGTCACCTTGTTTTGACCTCGAACTTCTCAACACGCATGCTTTTTCATTTGCTTTTTAAACCAGGGTGGGTTCATTTGCTTTTTAAACCAGCGCACCAGGGTGGGGCTTGTGCGCACAACCACGCCGGGCCCACCATGGCGCGCTGGTGCGCACCAGGGTGGGGTTTGTGCGCACAACCACGCCGGGCCCACCATGGCGCGCTGGTGCGCACCAGGGTGGGGCTTGTGCGCACAACCACGCCGGCGTCGATTGGCGAAGAGAGGGCGAACGAGTGATGGGCCGTGAGAGAAGCACGTGACGACAAAAAGGAAGATATATAAGAAATCATAATACATGGCGGTGGAAATCAGACGTTAAAAAAACAATCCGTGTTGTTGCTGGGTGGCTTTAGGAACCAGGGTTATATTGCTAAGCAAAGCTTGTTGCGTGAACCCTGACCCCACCACCCGATCAATGAAAACCTGCTCAGCGGCAGAATTTTCATCGAAAGCTTAACGTGCCGCCAATGCACCGACACGGCCGCCCGGTAGCTCGTCCCCGGCCTTGGCGGGCCAGCTGCCGACTGACACTCCCGCCCGGGGGCTAAACACGAGCTCGCGAAGCGACTCGAACCCTGTATTGCCAGGACAGGGGAGACCAGTGCTAGCCAACGCTCTAACCAACTGGGCTACCGGGGCGGAAAATTTGTACTTGTCCGATGAACTTAATTTTAGCCGATATACTAACGGAATCCCTAAAATGTTCGCAAAGAACACCGGGTTTGATTACTGCTCCATCAACGGGTGTGGCAGACGTTCCCCAGGTGGCTGGAGCTGCCCCACCACCGGATCTTTGATAGTAGCGTGACAGAAACTGGATGCATGTTTCAGTGCAGGCATCATTGATTGTAAGCTGCAAATTTTAATATTCAAGCTTCACCCCGCCCGGAATAATTGTCTTTCAAGGCTCCGCCCATCAGCACACCCATTAGAGCTGAACGATGTGCAACCATTGTAAGGAGGCTTAAAGATACTTCCAGCAAGTTGGCCGATTAATTTCAATGATCTCGCGATCGCCCGACCGCTCGCGACTGCGAAACACTGCCAGCTGCTGTGATTCATCATCCCTCGCTTTAGTTCACAGTATCCCAGTATTATGCAGCTCCGACCTGACCTATTTATTTTGAGAACTCCAAAGAACGTATTCGAGTTTTATAGATCTCTCGAGGGAAAAGTAAAACCAAGTGGGAACGGGTAGCTTCTGACTGTTCTGGAAATGTGGAATGTTGGCCTCACTATTTATTTATTTGACACAGGCGACAGTCTCCCTCGCAGCACAGTCCACGCGACATTGTCAGTCAGAGGCCAGTCGCACCGCCGTACGCCCCAGCAGATGATACACAGCAGACGAGCGTGACGGCTCCCTGGTACACAAAGCGATACACGCCGCAGACAGTCACAGATGGCTAATCTTTACACGGGAAGACGACGTTACCTCAAGATAAATGAATACTATGAAAGACACCACAAGGTGCCGAGCACGCAACTGTGTTTGCAACATCGCACTAACCATAACCGTCCCGCCCAGGCATACCCGGGTAATTATCTATGCTGAGGTCGAACACATTAAGCTAATCGCTGATCAGTCAAACATCCATTAGAAGTCTGGATCGCTTCACTCGTCATACTGATATGATGCCACCCAAGCCACACCATCATCACTGACATTAGTTCCAACCACACCATCGCCACTGACATTAGTTCCAGATTACACCATCGTCATTTACATTAGTTCCAGACCACACCATCGCCAGTGACATTAGTTCCAACCACACCATCGTCATTGGCATTAGTTCCAGACCACACCATCGTCATTGGCATTCGCTTCAACCACGCCATCATCACCTTCGCTCCAATCGCGAATCGCTCGCTGCTCATTAACTCACCAGGGAAGCTAACACATTAGTGGGGGGTGGGTAAACTGCGGCTGCGCGAAACCGTTCTTAGTGGGAGGTGGGTAAACTGCGGCTGCGCGAAACCGTGATTAGTGGGGGGTGGGTAAGCTGCGTCTGCGCGAAACCGTGATTAGTGGGGGGTGGGTAAACTGCGGCTGCGCGAAACCGTGATTAGTGGGGGGAGGGGTAAACTGCGGCTGCGAGAAACCGTGATTATATTATATATATATATATACATACACAAGGCACAACTTTAACACGGAGCTTCGACCCAGGCCCCAGGCGTGCACTACCAACATACCGACGAGTGCGCAAGTCACGCTGTTCCGGCAACTCCGGTTATTCTCTGCACGCCGCCGCTTATTCACTCGTCTCGGGCGGCGGGCAGACAAGCAGTGGGCTGCGTGTACCACTGCACAGCCCACCGACAGTATCTAGCTACGAGGTCTGCACCCTCAGTCCGACCCGCGGCTGGGTCTGACCTGACCACCCTGGTCAGTGGCGGGAGTCCCCTGGGGCTCTCTTTCTTCGACGATGAAAACCAGGCCATCCTCACGACAAATCTTCTGTCTCTCGCTACCATTTGTTCCGTGACGTCAGCTCCTATCGCAGGAGGGATACACCTGCCTTTTAATTCTTCTCGCGTCAGGGCAACTGATTTGCGGATCTGATTCAGTTAACGGAGGTATCTGTTCGAAGAAGCTCACCCCCACCCCGCGCGCCCCTCCCCCGCCCTTCGACTCGTGCCATTATCGTCGTAGATCAGCTTCGGCGTTCCTTATCTGCGATCATCCGTCCGTTAACTATTTGGACGAAGTCGAGGTTCATTTAATATGCGATATCATATGTACAGCACTGGTGGTGAAGCAGGTGCCCAACCGTCAGACTGCCCAACATCCAGGAAGTGGTCGGTTAAACGAGAGCCAACCCGATTATTAATAATTTCCCATCATTGAAGCCTCTAAATGTAGGGGAATGTTATGTAAAGACTAAAACGGCTCAACCACCGGTTGTAGTGCAGAACATCTGGTCATGGAATATGGGTTGTAGAGGACGTAATGTGTACCTTGAGGAATGAAGAAGGTGATGAATTGTGAATATACTGGCAGAATGACAGATATTGCATGCGGTGTGGAATGTGTTACAAAGTATTTACAGTTGAGTAATTCTTGTCCTCGGTTGCAATTTTGTTGTTTTCGTTGGATTAGGAAGATGGGCTAATGTGTCATATAGGAGATGCTCCGTTTATATTTTGATTTTAACTACTCTATTTTAAGCTTTAACTACTTTGATTTTAAGCTTGTCGATGTAAACAATTGACGTCAGAGAAAAGGCTTGTTTTCCCCTGCAGTCACCCAATACCTCTTGAGGAACATGACCAATACTTATACAGCAATGTAAGCGTAGGCCATGCGGTCAAAAAAGAAACGTCATGCAACTGAGAACTCTTTCGGCAAGCGAAAAGCGGCGAAAATGTTTGATTTTGCGTGGTGAAAATCTCAACATTTCTTGTTTAAGCTAGTGTATGTTTGTTGTTCATTTGGCCATGGGGGGCCTCATTTACTGTACCTCTGCAGCCATTCACATAGCAATGGTATTGGTAGATCGTCTTAATACAACGTAATGAAGTATTAGGTCCTATGCCACACGTTGGTCACTTTTACCTTGTTTCAGCCATACATCTGGTGAAACCAACTAACCGTTGTTTGACTTCATTGCAGTTAAAAGTCTTTCTTTTGAAATTTCCATCTCACGGATGCGTTTCTTCTATCAACGAATATCATTAACGATCTGCCGTGTTAGCAATTAGCATACCTGACGTCTTCGAAATATTTAAGGTTTGACCATCCAATTGCTTAATGCATGATCAAAGTGCTGGTTAGAATGTTGAACTGGGCCCCACGAGATGTGTGATGATTATGGTCATTAGCTATTTTTTATATAAGGCACGCATTGATAAAAGAAGAATATTATAAACAGACATGCCAGTTCAAAGACTGGCATATATCTCAATGGACGGTCAAAAGCTGGTCGGTTCTGATCTGGCTCTCAGTCTTTACATTTGTTGCTTCTGATCTCCACAGTATTTCCACAGTCTCATTGCGACCATCGCTGAGAGTTATGCTTTGCCGGAACATTTTCCGAGTTCTCTCATCGTCCTTTGATTTTCTTGATGGCGCCGAGTATTTTGCGCCGAACGATTCAGTCGTCCAGAAGACCTCTACTTGTTGTCGCAGGCTGTCATCTGTGTGCAATCGGACGCGATAGGGAAGCATAATTTGCTCGTCATCTGCGCAGTCGCTCGTCTCTTCAGCCTGTCGCTGGGGACCCACCCGAGCTAAGTCAGCACGTCTTACCGACCCACAGGCGCATCTTCTCTCACCTCCTCAGCACGATCATGCTGAACACATCAGACCCCAGACGGATGTTAGTGCCGTGACACGTCATTTCCGGCCGGCCCATGTCGAGGAAGGGCATCTACTTCAGCTTTTCCTTCGGCAACTTTGCAATCTGTTCACTCATGTCCAGCCAGGTGTTGCCATCACAGCTTTCTTTCATCATCTGATATTTGGCATCAGATTTCTGACTGGGTGAAAAAGCTAACCTCCCCAGATGGTCGAGAGAGCAATTCTCAATCCGTGGTGATAGCACATCATGGACGATATTTGCAGTGAACGCCATGCTGTTAGCATGAAATTTTCGCATCTAACGGATGTAGGGTTCACTATCTAAAGTCACAATTCTGAATCACAGACAAGTCATGCAGTTGGCCTGAGCGCGGCGCCGCGAGCAGACGCGTCTCGGCCGCTCGCCCTTTCCTTCCCCCTCTTCGTTGCCTCTGTATGCAAGCTGTGCGAAACTCTGAGTGAGAAGTGAACAGAAAGAGTGAAGTGTCCTAGCCAAAAAAAAAAGTGAAATACTGAACCAAACCGGCGTACTTATACGCTACACGTGTGTGGGGTGACTGGATTCATCAGTGGACTTTGTTGCTGGTTATTACTCTAGTATTGCGGAAAGTTACACAGCAGTGATTGGACGCCTGCAGAAAGTGAGCAAGTCAGAAGCGACAGCGGCTTTCTCCATAGTGACTTCCCTTCCATCAAGCATCAGCTACTGCCCGTGGCCAGTCCTCTTTCCTACACTGCAGCCGAGAAGGAAATGATCTGACTGACGACTTCGTGTCGCTCGGAATTCCTACGTCTTCAATAACGGTGATCGTCTACCTCTTTTCGTCTATCTTCAGCTCTACCAATTTTCCATCTTCATCTCTACCATGCGTACGGACATCAGGCTCCTGCTAACCATCGCCCTGGCCCAAATATTCACCGTCATCACGTCCCCCGGTCAGCAACACGCACGCAGCCGTCCCGTCCGTGACGTCATTAACGCCGCGACCTTGGCCCCCGCCAGTCACCAGCCTCCCCCCTCCTGAGCGGGCAACCAGACGAGGGGAGCGTTGGCGTCACCATGACAACGCCCATGAACACACGGGCGTTAGATATATATATATATATATATATATATATATATATATAACTTCCTACTGAAACAAAAACATCGAGGTTGTCTAACTTCAAGAAACATGCAATAGCGTATCTCCATGAGCAACACTAGTCACACAAAAAAACACATAATGGATATGTGTATACTATGAAGTTACCTTTAGGCTTTCCTATCACTTCTCCAAACCACTCGTTTATAGCTCGTGTTCCAAGAACGGTGTGTGTAGTGCAGATAGTGATATGGGTATTATATTATGTTGTTGTACGAATGTTTGTTGCGCATCTGCTCCCATTACTTACCACAATCTATCCTTTCTTTGTAAATATCTGTGAGTTATACCCAGACTGTCCATAAAAGCCACTCCACGTGGAGGGCATGTATTGTGAAATAAATGAATAAATACATACATCTGACCACAGAGAACAGAGCTCAGACGCCGCCGCAAATAGCGCTGGTGCTGATGCACTGAAGAAAAAAAAACGACAAAGAAACAATAACAAAAAATAGTCGATGACCTAGATTTTGGACGCAAAGTTTTACTTGGCGTCCCTCTCATGGGGTCAACTTTTCTACCCAATTAGTGATGTTTGATGCCAAATATCAGATAATGAAAGAAAGTTATGATAACGAAACCTGTCGTGGGGATGAGTGAACAGCTATAAAGTTGTCGAAGGAAAAGCTGAAGTAGATGCCTTTCTTCGACCTGGGCCGGCCTGTTGTTGACCAGACAACATAGTGCATGTTGTCTGGTCCTACACTTGTGTTTCCGTCTGTGTGATTGCTAATTGTAGTTCTGTAAGTGTAAATCTGCTGTTGTATAGGTGTGGGCCTGTATGTCTGATTGGGGGTGGGGTTTTTCGTGCAAGTGTAGACGATCTGAGATGGTAGTGGCGTGCGAATATGTTTGCTATTGTTTGTGTGTCTGTGACAGTGTTGTTGTGTCTAAGTGTGATTGCTTTGCATGGCGGTTTTTGTTTGTGTTGAAAGGTTCTGAGGAGTGTCCATGTTTCGCTGAGAGGTGTGCATTTATTAAATTGGTTGCAAAATGTATTCCAGGAAATCTTTTTCGCTTGTTTAATGGTGCGTTTGCGTAGTGTTCTCTGTCGTTTGTAAGCTGTGAGTGTTTCTGTTGTGTGGTGTCTTTCATGTCTGTGGGGTGCGTGATTCCTCACGCGGATCGCCTGGTGGCACTCTTCGTTCCACCAGGGAGCCGCGCGAGGTTTGTGTTGATGTCTTGGTTTTGTTCGTGGTAGGTGTTCGTATGCTGTGGTGAGGAGTATATCTGCAAACTGTTCTGGTTTGTGTTGTGGAGCGTGTGCTGTTTGTACGGCTAAGGATTCTGAGAAGGAGACAGGATGCTTTTTTGAGGTTCCACCGGCCTGGCGGTTGGGTGGGCCCAGTGGTCGGGATTTGGTGGAAGGTAATGGTGATGGGTGCGTGGTCGCTGAAGTGTGGATCGGAGTCGGATGTCCAGGACAGGGTGAGGCTATAAGTGAGGAAGCAAGTGTGACATCTGGAGTCGTAGGGAGGTGTGATCTGATTGGTACTAAGTAGGTTGGTGAGCCGGTGCTGAATATTGTGCGATTATGCTGTGTGGCTATTGCGATGAGTGTGTGTGTGCTCTGTGATCGGGTTGTGTTGTGCAGGTGTCTCATAGGGGGTGGTGCGAATTGAAATCTCTGGTCAGCATGATAGGTGTGCGAATGTGGTCAAGTGCTTTATTTAATTCCGAGTGTTTCTGTGTTTCGCGAGGGTGGCTCGTTCATGTTGATGAGTGTTGATGAGTAAAAAAACAAAACAAAACAAAAAAACAAACAATTGTTTAATAGTTTCTGCTTTTCTTGAGGCACTCAGATATTTAACTGACAGTATAGGAGGTAGCGCTTTATAGTGAATGATAGTTAGCTTTTTTGTCGGTTGTTTAGCAAGTGTGTTTGGTGTTGAAGTTTAAGATAGTTTAATTAGTAGTAAGTTGGGGGTATTCATAAGTGCTGTGTGACTGTTCATTTTTCTGTCTAGCCATAAGTGATATCAAAGGGATATTTATATAGTTGTCTACTTGTGTGGAAGACAATTAGATTAGACATCTTGTTTAGTTATTTAATTTATTTAAAAAGAAAACAAAACAAAAAAAAACAAACAATTGTTTAATAGTTTCTGCTTTTCTTGAGGCACTCAGATATTTAACTGACAGTATAGGAGGTAGCGATTTATAGTGAATGATAGTTAGCTTTTTTGTCGGTTGTTTAGCAAGTTAATTTAGCAAGTTAATTTGAATCTAAATCTAGGCATAAGCTGCAGCGTTTAAGATGGTTTCGACCAGGATGCAGGCACTAGAGGAAGAAATTAGGACCCTTAAGGCAGAGGTTTCCAACCTCAAGGCTGCCCTTGTTGCACAGGGTAGGCAAGATAAAGCAACAAGGGGTCAATCCGTAGCAGGGACATCATATGCCCAGGTGGTCGCAGGCCACCAGGTAGCTGAGGTTTCCCCTACTGTGGAGGTTGCTGGGATCTCTCAAGAGGGGAGTGTTAATAGTGTTAATAGTGAACAGAGGAGGGGTAGTTCTGGTAGGTCACAGGAGGGGAAGTGGCATGAGGTCAGGGGGTGGAGGATTTGGAGACGCGAACCTAAGGAAAGGGTCAGTGAGTGGCAGGTGGCAGGTGGTAGGAGCGGGAGGAAGTGTAGCCGACCGGCCCAGCGGGCAGGCATAGTAACAACAAATATGTTCCAGGCATTGGATGACTGCCCCCAGGATAGTAGTAGTAAGGAGTCAGTGCTGGTCATAGGAGACTCTCGTGTGCGTCATTTAGAGCGGTTATTTTGTAAAGGTAGGAGGGACAGGAGGTGCATCACCAGGCCTGGTGCCAAGGTGAAGGACCTGGTAACTGCGGTGGCACAGGTCACCAGTGATCACCAGTTTAACACAGTCATAGTGCATGTAGGGGTAAATAACATAGGTCATACTAGGAGCGAGGAGCTTCTGCGGGAGTACAGGGCCCTTCTGGCCACCCTGAAGGGTACCAATAGAGTGCTTGTAACAGGAATTTTGCCTAGGGCTAGAGCCTCCCCTGAGTGGAGCTCTAGGGCACTGGCAGCTAACACCAGGGTAGGAAAGCTCTGCCAGGAGCTAGGTTTTACATTTGTAGACGAGTGGAGCAGGTTTTATGCATCGTGGGACCTCTATCAGAAGGATGGCCTGCATTTTTCTGAGAAGGGGGTCCATGTGTTAGGCAAAGTATATGAGCATGTCCTTCAGGGAAACTAGGAAATGGGGTGGGGAGGGATGAAATTGCATTGCCAACTCAGGAATATTCCAATAGTGTCAGCCAAGGCAATAGAACCTCAAAGTCTGCAAATAGGGACAGCAGCAACTCAAGGGGACAGAGTTATAGTTCATCTAGTGATAAAAGAACTCCTCAATATGAAAAAAGCCAAAGGTGGTTATGGAGCATTTGTTAAGTGTATGATGTTTAATGCTCAGAGTATCCGTTCCAAATTTGATGAGTTCAAGTGTTATGTTGCTGAGGAGGAACCGGATTTTGTTTGCATTACAGAGGCATGGGTCAGTGAAGGATATTTTGGAGATAACTTACAGGACTATGAGATCCAGGGATACAATATGTTTTCGTGCAATAGGGGTCCAGAAATGAAAGGGGGTGGTGTAATGCTCTATGTGAATAGCTTATTCAGTTCTCAAAAAGTAGCAGGTGGGGATAAAAATGTGTCTGTGGAGTCCATTTGGCTTGATGTCACTGTGGGAAAAGGCAACAGCAATACTCTTAGGATAGGAGCTTTCTACCGATCAGGAACCCTGCCACATTCTCAGCAACTGGAGCTTGACAAGGTGATTTGTGAGGAAATCAGTAGAAACTTTAAGAGGAAGTGCCTTATTCTCGGTGACTTTAATCTAAAAGGTTATGAAAATGCTGGTGTTGGCTCCCCATCATGCAAAATGTTCAGGAAATGCCTTGAAGAGGACCTGTTCTTACACCAGTTTGTATCGGAACCTACCAGGCATGGTTCATTCTTGGACCTTGTATTCTCGGATTTAAGTGACTTGGTTCAAGACTTGACTGTAGGCGAAACTCCGGGAAAAAGTGACCATAACATAGTTAGATTCAAGGCACATGTAGGGGAAACTATCAAGGATAATTTGGTAAAGGTTCCAAATTTCAACAGAGCAGACTTTAACGGCATGAGAGCGGCTTTAAGTGCCATCAGATGGGAAGAAGAATTCTCCAATTTAAATGCCTGTGAAATGTGGGAAAAGTTCAAATCTTACTTAAAGGAAACTCAGATTAGACATGTCCCCCAAAAGCAAAGACGCAAAAGAAGGGTAGGAAAGCCAGCATGGCTTACACCAGACGTGATAAAAGCAATTAGGGCTAAGAAAACTGCATTTAGAGTTTTTAAAGAAGCCTCAAATGTCATTAATCTAAAGGCGTATCGAAAAGCTAGAGACACTGTGAAGCAAAAAACCAGAGCAGCAAAGCGAGCAAAGGAACTGGATTTAGCTAGAAACTGTAATGGGGACAGTAAAAAGTTCTTTAGTTTCTACAAGCTGAGTAAAGTTTCTAACACAATTGGTCCACTGGAAGTAAACGGGACTACATTGGGTGAGGATAGTGAGATGGTTGAGGAGCTGAGCAAGCAGTTCAAATCAGTGTTTACATTGGAAGATATGACCAATCTGCCGACCGTACACCCTAGTTCAGATACATGGGATCTGACAAATGATGTTGATTTCATTGGTAGTGATGTTGTTTACAATCATATCAGGAAAATAAAGCCAAATAAGGCAGCAGGACCTGATGATATTTATGCTAGGGTGTTGCGGGAAACTGAAAAGGAACTGGCATTTCCACTTGGTATAATATTTTGTAGATCAGTTTCACATAATGAAATTCCAACCGATTGGAAAAGGGCAAATGTAGTTCCTATTTTCAAGAAAGGAGAAAGAGGGAAAGTTGAAAACTATAGGCCAATAAGTCTCACATCCCTAGTCTGCAAGGTACTCGAATCAATTATCAAGGATAGAATAGTTAGTTATCTGGAAGGTAGCAGGTTGATTCAAGATACTCAACATGGATTTAGAAAAGGACGATCGTGTCTCACAAACCTCTTGGACTTTTTGAACTTCGCGACAGAACAATTTGATCAGGGAAATCAGGTTGATGTAGCATATCTTGACTTTAGTAAGGCCTTTGACAAGGTACCCCATAAACGGTTAATGATACAGCTTCAGTCCCATGGTATTGCAGGTAGCATCTTAAAATGGATAGAGTTGTGGCTTTCAGATAGACAGCAAAGAGTGATGCTAAATGGTACAAAGTCATCATGGCAAAATGTTCTTAGTGGAGTCCCCCAGGGGTCAGTACTAGGGCCATTACTGTTCATTATATTTGTAAATAACATTGAAAGTGGCCTAAGCAGTAAAGTTTTGAAATTTGCAGATGATTTGAAGGTCTTTAGGACAATAACAGGTCAGGATGAGCATATCTCGCTGCAAAAAGACTTAGACGAACTTGTGAAGTGGTCCGAAGAATGGCAAATGAAATTTAACTTTGATAAGTGCAAAATCATGCATGTAGGTAAGCAGCATATGAAGGATCCATACTTGATGGGTGGCCAAGTGCTATCAGTGACTCAACAGGAGAAGGATTTAGGTGTTATTCTAAACACAAAATTGGGGGCATCAGAACAGACCAAGGAAGCCAGGAAGAAGGCACTGAGAATGCTCGGGGCAATAAATAGGAATGTATCATACAGAAGTGAGGAAGTGATCAGGAAGCTTTACTGTGCATACGTCAGGCCACATTTGGAATACTGCATCCAAGCTTGGTCTCCTAGCTATGAAAAAGATTGTTGGCTTTTAGAGAGAGTACAAAAGAGGGCTACAAAAATGGTTAATGGCATAAGCAACCTGGCATATGAGGAAAGATTGAAGAAATTGAATATGTTTTCACTTAGATATAGAAGGCTGAGAGGAGATCTCATCGAGGTCTTTAAATTTGTCAATGGTCTGGAGAGGGGATACCTTGGGGAA
Source organism: Imbricaverruca yamaguchii (assembly GCA_034440575.1). NCBI lineage: Eukaryota > Metazoa > Arthropoda > Thecostraca > Neoverrucidae > Imbricaverruca > Imbricaverruca yamaguchii. Next base: position 73,150 of record JAOTOL010001265.1, on the reverse strand, counting down.
ATGTTTGAATTTAACAGAAATGATGCAATTAGAGGTCATAAATTCAAAATTAAAATTAACCACAGCAGAACAAGGTTAAGGCAAACTTTCTTCACCAACAGGGTAGTGGAACACTGGAACCAGCTGCCAGAAAACATCGTCAGTAGCAGAACATTGAGCATCTTTAAAAACAGCATAGACAATCATTATAAGAATAGAGGGCTTGCTTTTCAGTATTACAGGGAGGGCTGATTGGCAGATTTGGTGGGCAACTGGTTCAGTGTACAGAGTGCAACCAAGAAGGGCCCTTGTGGCTCAGAGTTGCACTGATCTTTTATGTCTTTATGTCTTTATGAAAATAGATCTTCTGAAAGTAGGTCTTATGAGCCTCACCCGTTCTGTGTACAGAGTGCAACCAAGAAGGGCCCTTGTGGCTCATAGTTGCACTAATCTTTTATGTCTTTATGTCTTTATGTGTGTAAGCTATGTTGTATACATGAATTTCAGTCCGTAGTATGTCTGCCGTGGTGTCGAAATGTATCAGGCGGTGAGGGGTCGTGTTCCTAATGTATGTGCATACACCGCCTGATCTGTTGGTTGGTTATTTTGGCTTTCGGGCGCATCGACTGCGTTGGTCATACAGCGCCCACCGCCTGATCTGTGTGGGTTGTGTGTCGTGTCTGTGTAGTGTGTAGTGAAGGATGTGAAAATGATATGGGTCGTTGGGTTTGAAGTGTGTTTCTTGGATGCATAGTGCTATGGGATTTGTTTCTAGTGCATAATGTTTGAATTCAGGCCAGTGTCTAATGAGTCCGTGAGTGTTCCATTGTATGATTGTGCTCATTGTTTCTGGGTGTTGGCGCGCGTGTGTGATCTTTTCGGTGAGTTGAGTCTTTTGGAGTTTTTACCTGGCTTTTGTCGTTGGTAAGTGAGGGGTGGCTGTTGATGGGCGGGGGGTGGTAGTTGGTGTGGGGAGATGGTCCGGTATGTGTGTTGGTGAGTGAGGGGTGGCTGTTGATGGGCGGGGGGTGGTAGTTGGTGTGGGGAGATGGTCCGGTATGTGTGTTGGTGAGTGTCCGGTGTCAGTGTGCTCCTCTATGTCTGTGTCCCGGTCGGTGTACGTGCGGATTGTGATTGTTGGTGACTCATCTGTTGAGGGTGAGGTCTGTGGGTAGGGGAGGCTGTTGGCTGATGGGGTGGTGGTGGTGGGGGTTCGGAGGGTTGGGATGGTGTCGGTTGGTGGGTTCGTGGTGGTGGTGGTGGTGCTTGGTGTATCGGTCGCTGGCCTGTAATGTTTGCTGGTGTTGGTGCGCGCGTCCTACGTGTGCTCTTGGTGGGTTGCTTTTGGGTAGGTGTCCGTGGTGTGTTGGTGGTTGTTGGTTTTGCGACACGTCGATCGTTGAGCCATGTAGCGTCGCCTATCTCTCACGCCGATTGGTCGCGGGCGAAGAGTAGCGACAGGTGAGACTCGAACCAACAACCTTTCGATTGTGAGACGAGCAACTTACCCCTAGGCTACTCGTCTCCCGTGGTGTGCTGGTGTCGCGTGGTTGTGGGTGTTGGCAGAGCCCGGTATTCGGTGTAGTCACATGGTGGTGGTGGCGCTCTGTATGGTCCCGGCTCTGCCCGGCGGGTCGGCCACGCCGCCAGCGGGTCGGACACCGCCCTCCTGACCAGGGCAGGTCCATGCCCTCTAGGTGGACCAGGTGAGAATTTCTTTCTCCGCCATCCACCGGGGGCAGATCCTGTCCCCAGCCTCGTGCTCCCCCCGCAGGCGGCGCAGCAGGCCTCGCCGCTTTGACATGTGTCGGTGCTGTTTGCTTGTGCGCATCGGCCGCATATGTGGGTGTTGGCGTGGCACCCCCCACGGAGTGGCCGTAACGCTGGCACTTCTTACAGCGCCGCGGGAGGGGTGCACGTGGAGTGACGGTGAAGCGGAGGTGCCCCGCTGTTATGTGTTTTGGTGGTGCCCGGGTACAGAAAGTCAGTATTATGATGTGTGATGGCGGTTGCCATCACACATCAAAGTCCACTGATGAGTCCATTCACTTCACACACGTGTAGCGTATAAGTACGCCGGTTTGGTTCAATATTTCTTCTTTTTTTCGCTCAGACACTTTTAACTCTCTGTTCACTTCTCACTCAGAGTTTCACACAGCTTGCATACAGGGGCAACGAAGAGGGAGAAGGAAAGGGCGAGCGGCTGAGACGCGTCTGCTCGCGGCGCCGCGCTCAGGCCAACTGCATGACTTGTCTGTGATCCAGAATTGTGACTTTAGATAGTGAACCCTACATCCGTTAGATGAGAAAATGTCATGCAAACAGCATGGCGTTCACTGCAAATATCGTCCATGATGTGCTATCACCACGGATTGAGAATTGCTCTCTCGACCATCTGTGGAGGTTAGCTTGTTCATCCAGTCAGACATCTGATGCCAAATAACAGATGATGAAAGAAAGTTGTGATGGCAACACCTGTGCTGGACATGAGTGAACAGGTTGCAAAGTTGCTGAAGGAAAAGCTGAAGTAGATGCCCTTCCTCGACATGGGCCGGCCGGAAATGACGTGTCACGGCACTAACATCCGTCTGGGGTCTGATGTGTTCAGCATGATCGTGCTGAGGAGGTGAGAGAAGATGCGCCTGTGGGTCGGTAAGCCGTGCTGACTTAGCTCGGGTGGGTCCCCAGCGACAGGCTGAAGAGACGAGCGACTGCGCAGATGACGAGCAAATTATGCTTGCCGATCGGGTCCGATTGCACACAGATGACAGCCTGTGACAACAAGTAGAGGTCTTCTGGACGATTGAATCGTTCGGCGCTAAATGCTTGGCGCCATCAAGAAAATCAGAGGACGACGAGAGAGCTCGGAGCATTATCCGGGAAAGCACAACTCCCAGCGATGGTCGCAATGAGACTGTGGAGATACTGTGGAGATCAGAGGTAGCAAATGTAAAGACTGAGAGCCAGATCAGGACCTCCCGGTTTTTGACCGGTCCTTGAGATATATACCGGTGTTTCAACTGGCATGTCTGTTCGAATAACGCGTGGCAGCGCACCGAAATTTGGCATACCTTTTCCCACATGAATTTGGTATGTTGTGTCAACGCTTTTAAGTCAGGTCATCTAGGGTCAACGAGTTAGCCAAGGTCAATTGAGATCACCTCTAAAATAGTTCAACCAGTCGTCACGCTTCAACGGCAAAGATATTTTAATGAAACTTTCAGCGTTTTCTTATCTTTAGGGATGAAACAAAACGCACCAGAGGAATTTCCCTTTTTTGTTTTCGACTATTTATTATTTTGTATAATTGCCCATTAGGGTTAAAATAGAAGATTCTGGTTAAAGTAAGCATTTTTCTTGGAGCAAGTTGCCTTCGAACAACATTTTTCGATCCACTCTACCCATTGGAAAAGGAAAATTGAATGCCACTTGAACTCAAAATTTTGAAATATAAAATAAAATCACAATTTTATTTTTTGGTGGCAAAACTTTTTATTGTCCTGGTCGGTTTTCCTTTCCTTTTCTGATTCCAAATACTTTTATAATCTCCCTCAAAATGAACTCCCCAGAAGCACAAACATAATGTGGTTCGGGAAACTAAGGCCCCTAGTGACGTCACTTTTGGGAGGAATTTTATGGAGTGGTGTCTGGCCCTACTCATCGAGCCCTTTCCGATGACACCTATTTAGTTTTCGTGCGACGCTTAGTTTGGAGATTAGAGGGGGGTCTCTATAGACCCCTCTCCCGTGACGGGGCGTGAGGATCTGACAGGAGATAAGTTTAATCAACGCATTAATAATGCATAAGCATGCGTTGATTAATGAGAGGGTTAATCAAGGCATGCTTATGTTCAAAACCTAATAATCATAATCCTCATGTATCTTGATGTACGGCAACAAAAACAAAACGGTAACAAACGGTAGCAAAACGTCCTTTAATTCATCAACTGCACCTGAATTGATCTGCCAGTATGCATTGGCCAGATTGTATCTCAAAACAAGAAGCAACCGTTTCAGACGAAACAGCACCTACAAACGACTTTTTGACGTCATTAGGAGATGACCTAAGACGTAGTTGTTGTACATATTTCACAAAATATACCCTTAGTGTTCATTTGAAGGCACTGAAAGTGCAGCTGCCATCCGATTTGATTTAGCTATTGTCGCCGAAACACCATAGAAGGGGAGGCAACCCGATCCCCATCAGTGACTCGGGGGTTAATTACACTCTTAATAAAAGCCGCGGTGCAAAATCGCAAGCATTTGCTTAAACTGGTGTATTCTTCGGGGCCAGAACACCACCGACGCCTATCACTGGGCGAATGAGTAGTGGGCGACTAGCTTTTGGAGCGAATATCAATGATGGTGGTGGAGCTGGAGCCGATGTCAGTGACGATGGTGTGGCTTGGGTGGGATCATATCAGTATGACGAGTTAAGTGATCCCACCTTTTAGCTGCTGTTTGACTGATGAACGGTACGACTGATTTGTTCACCTCTGCTTCGATAAATACCCGGACATGACTGAGCCAATCATGGTCGGCCCCAATAACTCCTTAAACTGCTATTTAAATAGCTGTAAGACACAAATCTAGTACCAGTTTTGTTAGTTTAGTAGTGTTTGCTTGTTAGTTTTGCTACTGCTCAGAAACACTATAGACGCCATACCACTAACACCCACTTCAACACGAAATGCATGCCCGTGAAATACTTGCAGGAAATACGTAAATAGCCATCCGTGAATGGGTTGGCGTAAAAGGACCACAGCGGTCCACGCGCACTAAAACCCAAATAACTTACTAACCATCCACCAGGGGCGAAGGATGCACAAGGGCCCCTTCGATTTTCAATTGTAAATAAATGGTTACCTGGCGGTGCCGTCCGACGTACATGGGCAAACTTCCCGACTTTCCTCAAGTGTCGACTTGAGGGGGGAAAACAAAATGTTAACGTAATGTAAAACAACCACCCAGAGGAGTCATCGACCGTAGACGAGCCGATTTACCTTGCAATTCATAACGTAAAGCGGCTGCATAAAGTTACAGCGGATGTAGATGAGCCGAGTTGCAAAACACCGTGCTAACCCCACTAACATACACAAAAGTGAGGAAGTCATCAGGAAGCTTTATTATGCGCATGTCAGGGCGCATTTGGAATAATGTGTCTAAGCATGGTCACCAGTTATGAAAAAGATTTGTAAAGACGATTATATACACCCAGCGATTATAGACAGTCAGTCTCAGACATACCTCCAGTGGTGAGCCCGGACGGCTGGTCACCGGCTAGCTGCCCTGCGGCGATCTGTTCGGGCGCAATCCCCGGCGTCCAGTCAGTAAGAGAGAGTGAAGGCGATCCATCTCGCTCGGCGCCTACATCACCTCAGGGCCACCGCCTTTGGTCACATATCAGGGCCACATCATCGTCACGCAGCTCTGAACTATGGAGAACAATGTTTGGCGCGCTGGACTGTACCTCAGGTCGCACTGTCTATATCAGAGACATTCCGCCAGCTCAGACATATCTGAGCCTCGGACCCGGTCGGCCGACTCTACTGCTGGCAACAGACACAGTATACCATAACCTGCCTACATCAGCCGCACCACGCTGCACACATGCAGCCGGTAGATTCGGGGCGCTACGGCCCAACTGTCACATGTTCTATGCACATGAACATTCATCTTGCAGTCATTCAACATTCCACGTGCTAATTCCATTCATAAATCACATACATATATTCAAGGCACACCTACAGCCATACATATAGACTGGACATTTGAAACATCATGCATTCCTGTCCTACACCTGACACACAGACATTGGCCACATGGTTCCCCACAGACGTGGCCATGTCATTCCACATACTGCACTCGGTACACACCTGCTATTACAGGTTCACACTTCACACTACAAACACACAACATTCACTTCTGACATTACGCAGACTCATTTGAGATCGCACTGTGACATCACATCACAATGTGACATCACATCACGCATTTGAGACATCACATCACAATCATACTATTGTGATCGCACTGTCATTCCACTCAGTCATACTCACGCACGTGTTCCATTAGAAAACTGTCACACTACTCATCTACTCAGACTCCTGTCAAATACTATCACGTACACGCACGCACACGCATTTGTCCAGAGGGTTCCCAGAATAAGCTGTCCTATACTGTACACCCATGACGGTCGCATCCAACGTCAGACACTGGCATGTCAACATCCGTCAGACAGCGGCGGCCGACGGTGCCAGAGAGTCAGCTACGCAACTTGACCGGAGGGGAGGGGTCACAGTAGCCACTGGCCTCGACAGTCCGGCTGGCGGCGACTGCCGAGTAAGCAGTGACAAGTCGGCGTCGGGGCCGGTGATTTCTGTCGCGGTACCTGCCGTTACATGAACGGGGGGAGGGGGGATGGTAGAGGTTAAGCTTATGTGTTCTGAGTGTCTCACACAGGAAGCTTTCCTACAGATTGTTGGCTTTTAGGGAGAGTACAAAGGAAGGCAACACAAATGGTTAATGGTATAAGCAACCTGTAATATGAAGAAAGATTGATAAAATTGAGTATGCCTTCATTTAGATATAGAAGGCTAAGAAGGCTCATTGTGGTCTTCAAATTTGTTCATGGTCAAGAACAGAGATAGCTCAGGGAAATGTTTGATTTTAACAGAAATGATGCAATTAGAGGTCACCAATTCAAAATTAAAGTTAATCACGGCAGGACAAGTTAAAGCCAGCCTTTCTTCACCAACAGGGTAGTAGAACACTGGAACCAGCTGTCATAGAACATTGTCAGTAGCAGCACACTGAACATCTTTAGAAACAGCTAGACAATCATTATAAGAATAGAGTAATTGCTTTTCGGTATTCCAGAGAGGGCTGCTCGACGGACTTGGTAGGATTTCGTGGGTTCAGTTTAGAGCGCAACCAATGAAGAACCCTTGTGGCTCATAGTTGTATTGATCATTTATGTCTATGTCTTTATGTTAACATCCCTGCGTGGCATGCATAGACCAACCCAGTACTAACAAATAACACGCGGCGGCCGCCGTGATAGGCGGTATGGAGAATTATCTCCTTGTCCGCGCGGCAAAGACCTCTCGGTGTTCTTGACAAGAGTAGGCTAATGCTGGCACCATGGCAAAATATACTTTCTCGTCACTCTTAAAACACCCCTCTCCACCCCGACAACAAATTAGCTTGCGGAGGAGTAAAGGAAAACTAAAACCATGTAAACGTGTGGGAGATGTCGCTCACGCGGTGATGTTGTCGGGGTGGCTATGGTGTGTGATGCTTTTAGGTGCTGAAGGCACCTAAAGGCATCATACACTTTTACGTAAAACTAACTCCCTGAACGTAAATACGCTCTCCTTCCATTTCAATAATTTTCCAGGGTGCTTGAAGCAAGTTATTAGAAATGATGCTCAACGAACTTTTATTTTTGACAACACGACAATAAATTGTTGATAACTTGAGCGGTAGGATTTATTTGGGCTTAAGGGCGCGCCGACTACAAGGTCATTTAGCGCCCATTTTGAGCGGTAGGAGGAACACGTGAGCGTGGTCAGCTAAGCGGGTTAGTTTCTCAGGCAGTCCCGATGGCCGCGTTATGCACCCAGTACACCATTTTCCTCCTCGAACCGGATACTTATTTATCTACGCCCAACGTGGCTTGAGGAGCCATTTTTGCTCATGCAACTCGTATTTCTGTTGCTTCATAATTAGACCGAATTAATATCGTGGTAATATGACCCCAATGGGCATTCATTTGCCATGTGCGGGTGGTGGAGCGACCACGAGAACCCGGGGCAGTCCTTGCCAAGATTCGGGGGGGCACGACCACCCGGGACAGTCCCTGTCAAGAGACGGTGATGGTGCGGCCACGTCCACCTGAGTCATCAATCCCCACCGACCTGGGCGGCCACTGACGGTGTCCCTTTGTTGCTCTGTCCACAGGCAGCTGGGTGGTGCTGCCATCGGGTGTCATCATGCTGGCGCTGTCCGCCTGGTACGGGCTGAGCTCGCTGGCCGGGTCGGAGCCGCCGCCGCCGCCGCCGCCGCCGGCCAGTCGCAGCTCAGGCTGCCACTGCGGCCTGCCGCTGTCCGTGCACGTGCGCGCCATCCTGCATCGGCTCTTCCCGCCGCCGATCGAGCGCCGGATGGGCGAGTCGGCCGTGCCAGACCTGTCGCAGCTGAGCGTGGCCGAGCTGCAGCAGCTGCTCGGCCTGCCAGACGACCTGGTGCCCACCGACGAGGAGGTGGCCGAGCTGCAGCAGCTGCTCAATGAGAACGACGTGCCGCTCAGCGTGCTGATGGAGGCCGGCAAACAGAACGCGGCGGCAGCGCAGACCGGCGGCTCGGCGGCGGTGCCGGCGGGCGCCGACCACGCGTCCGAGCCCACGGCCGTGCCGACAGGCGCCGACCACGCGTCCGAGCCGACGGCCTTCACAGAGGCGGCCGCCGCCAGCACACCGCCAGCACCCACCGAACCGGACGAGCCGCACGAGCAGATCGCTGTCGAACCGCACGGGCCGGACACAGACGCGGAGGCCGCCGTTTTCGACATGCCGTTCAGCTCGTCGGTGATGGAGGCGGCCGCCGACGTGTTCGACGGCAACGACGTGCCGCTGGAGGCGCTGCACAACCCGTTCGCGCAGCACCCGTTCCCGGCCGACTACGGCGACCTGGGCGGATCGTTCCTCGGCCAGGGCGCATACCCGCTGTCGCCCGTCTCGTACTACCACCCCGTGCGCACGGTGAAGTTCCGGGTAAGCGACTGCAGGGGCTGATGTTGTCTGCATGCACCAGTAGTGATATATTGATCCCACATATTGCTTATGATAAAGAATGATATAATTACTAATAATGATTTCGAGCTTCTGGGCGCATCGACCGCATTGGTCATGTGGTGATTAATAATGATGCCAATAGATAATGACCTACCTATTAATTTCGCAAAGCTGGGAAGACTGATAAGCATACAATTCAACAAAAGTGAGCAGATTACTAGCGAACACGTGAGGACGATGTCCAAATGTAATGCACAATTCCAGAACAATTGGTGCTATTGTGCCAGGAGCAATACCTGCATTTTACGCAAGTAGAGATGCTTTGACTTGTGACTCAGGCCGATGAATTGGTGCGTGAACAAACGTTCCTACACCAATAAACCAGTGCAATAACAGAGTAAGCACTGTAACAATGAAACCACGGTCAGGCTCTGTGACTGTATATATATATATATATATATATATATATATATATATATATATATATATATATATATATATATATATATATATACATATAGATATATACATACAGGAGTTCCTAAAGGAATGATGTCATTTAAAATGTAAATATTCCAGAAACTATATAGTCTATGCAAATTGAACTGAACAGGCTCAATGTTGAACAATATACGATTTATTCGTAAGAATTTGAATGTGAAATTCAAAAGTATGTGTATTCCATGGACGTCTTCACAAATATTTAATGCGCACGCCGCCTGAGACACAGGAGGCACCAAGTCAGTAGTCCAGCTGCTGCCAAACACACTGCAGCATGTCGTTGGTAACAGTCTCCAATGCGGCAATGATTATCTGCCTGAGTTTCTCTAGGCTTGCAGGAAGGGGGACATAGATCAGACCACAACTCCAGATTAAAAATCGCAAGGTAGCATGTCACGTGAACATGGCGACCACTTTAACAGTACCATTGTCAGCAGACCCGATCAATCTCCCTGGCAGAGTATCATTGAGATAAGCCTGCACAGTGAGCTTCCAGTGAGGTGGAGCCCAATCATGTTGAAAAATGAAGCATTCATGTTCATTTGCAATTAGCTCATCCGTCAGCTAGTTCTGAAGTATTTGGGGATAAACATCGCTCGTTACATTTCCCTGAAAAAGCGCCCATGCAGACGATTCTTGGAAATGGCGCAGAACATATTCACATCTGGTGAGTCCCTTTCGTACTCCACTGTGGTATTTGATGTATTCGATTCGAGCGTACTCTAACACACAAAACGCGTGTTCTTTTCCAGTTAATGGCATTTGAATACCCGAAAAATATATTAGGCATACAATTTTGACGTCTTGCCTCCACACATTCTATTTAAATTTGATGCCAATTGAACGGGAGTTGGCAAAGTGATTATATTGCGAAATTATATCAAATGTTAAGAAACACCCTATACATGTATATAATCTGTATGCGTGCGTACGTGTGTGGGTGTGCCTGCGTGCCTGCGTGTATGTACATACATATATAGGTATGTGCATGTGCATGTGTATGTGCGTGTGTGTGCGTACTTGTGCAGTTGTATATATATATATATATATATATATATATATATATATATATATATATATATATATATATATATATATATATATATATATATCGGATTAGCCCTCCGCATTGTGTTTTATCTACATTGTGGCACCCGCAGACTCTGAATCGCATGTTTAAATGAAAATAGGTTCTGACGTGGAACGCTACGGCACGCTTGACTATCCAAAGTGTTGCTGACGAGCTGCGGGAGGGCGCTGCTGCCAGCCTCACATTTGAGTTTTGTATCGCGTCAGTAATGCCGCTCTGCCCGCCGGCAGTTCTTCATGCCAACGTTCCGCGAGTTCTTCGGCTTCCAGTTCGCGTCGCAAACGATCGTGGAGCTGTACGTGGCCAAGGTGCCCGGGAAGCAAGAGATCACCGGCATTCCGGACGCGTTCTACGAGAAGAAGTACTGGAACGTGTTGGTTGAGGTGGACGGCAACAAGGTGATCAGCACGATGCCGCCGGAGCCGCACGCCGGGCCGGCGGCGCCGCTCGACCAGCACGCCGAGGCCAGAGTCTCGCATCGCTCCGGCGTCCAGGCGTTCCAGGACGTCACCGGCACGAGGCGCAGGGCGTCGCCGGCGCGTCGGGCCGCCACCGTCACCGACCGGCGCGGTCGGCCACATCCTCCAGGCACGCCACGTCCTCCAGGGACGCCGGCGTCGCGGCGCCACGGCCAGCACAGCGTCGCCTCGGCCGACCGCCGCAGAGACCGGCACGACTACGTGGCCGACTACGTGGCCGACTACGTGGCCGACTACGAGGACCTCGAGCTGAAGAGGATGCAGGAGAGGCAGCGCTTGAAGCAGCGCGCCAAGCACGCCTACCGGTGGAGGATGTCGGCGCAACGGTATAACGCCTGGCGCCGGCCTCGGCACAAGTGAGCTCTGCCGCAGTCGACGGTCAGCCGACAGGCGCTGACGGGAGGACTAAGCGCGGCCCTCGCATGCCGGCTGTGTCACTCGGCGGGAATCAGCTCGACGCTCTCCGTGGATCCGGGCATTCACGAAATGCAGCCGGGCGGCTTGTGTGCCGACGACCACGGATCAGTGACACATCCTTTCTCCGCTGTATGCCCGTTATCCCGCGACAGTTTAGCTGGACGGCACACAGACAATGACAGCACACACATCGGCGAAGACGCGGCCGCATCTGTGTGTCGGTCAGTCAGCTCAGCGGCGAAACCGACTCATTGTCAGTGTGACCCGCGTGACCCGCGTGACCCACGTGGCTCGTGTGACCCGTGTGACCCGTGTGACCCGTGTGACCTGCGTGACTATCTCGCCCTAGCCCAGACGTCGTGACCCTCGCACGTGTCAGCCGGGCGCTGGCGGCTCGCGACACCGCACCGCCAGCACATCCGGCTGTGTCACTCAGCGTCGAAGCGGCGCGCGTGCAATACCGCCGAGCTGGCGCGCGCATTCCGGTCGGACCGGTTCCGGCCCATCTTCCGCTGCGGTGTCCGACCGGATCCAGCTCCAGTGCCGTCCGCCGCCGACTGCCGGCCGCCGCCGATATATAGGTCGGCGCCGCGCTCGGCCGACTCCGGGCGCGTGCTGGTGACCTCGCTTCTATTGGGTCAACTTTCCACAGTCGGCATCGACGCTGGCGCCCGGTGGCTTCCAATGTCACGCTGACGCGAACTCTGCAAACCAGTCGTGGAGGTGATATTCGATGGCTTGCGGTGCGGATTTCCCAGCTGATTTTTTGTACTCATTCCAGTGAAGTAGCCGCGTGGCTACCTCCTGGAACCAGGGAGGTACTCTTCCGCGTATGTGTGCGCGAGTGTGTGAATGGTAGGCGGGCGCAGAATAATGTTTGTTTTGCGTTTGTGTGTATTTATCTCGTGGCGTATGCATAGGCGTACACAGTGGTATATTTTGTCATTATATTGAGAGATGCCCATTCATAGACAGGGCATTATCGCATTCCGATCGACATATGAAGGGATTTCCATTGTGTGGACCGCGCTGTGGCTACTTCATAATGGGCCAACTACGCATTTTAGTGTTCAGTTTTGTTATGACTTTCGAGTGATTTGAAATGTATGGCATGGAGATGTTTAAACAACACGAAGAACGTCCTCTCACATGGTCACATATTATTCTTAAGCATGATTTCCGAACTTTACAGGTGCATACTGGGTACAAACCTGGAACAAGATTTAGGCTGACAAATCAAGCTTGGCTGAGAAAAAGCAGGTCCGAAACAATTTCAGGCTCTTGCTTGAACTCGTCGAGGAAAACATATGCTGATCGGAGACGAGGTTGGGAGCGCTTGTAATTTCCCTGCTCAACTTTGGGGGCGAATAGTTTCAGAGGCGCATCCAGGAATTTCTATGAAGAGCATTTGTCTCTAAAGAGGCGCCATTTCCTCGAAGGAGTGCCTTCAGCTGAAACATTAGCTGAATGGAAGGGGTGCACCCGATTATACTGGAAGGGCGTCTTTCGTCGCAAGGGACGCATTCGGCTGATCAATCCGCTGAGAGGTGGCGCGGGGAGAACTCCAGCTTTTCCCGGCCACATTTCCCGGCCATAAGAGCGCCACCTTGTTACGTGGAGTAGGCCATGCCCACAGTACCCATATGCGGCCATGAACAATATTTTTCAAAGTTGGCTGGACAACATTGATATGGTATTCCACACCAATATTCATTTCGGTGCGATGGTTGCCATTCCTGTCTTATGGAACTCTGCACCACTGGGTGCTCTGTACACCAGTGGTACCAAAGCACCCCAAAGACATCCTCCCCATGCGTACATTCTTTTTCGGTTGTGTACGTTGGGTAGATATAAATATATCACCAGATATGCGCACTGAAACTGCATTCAGTTCTTGCAATCTACATGCTAATATCATGCCCACCTGGACCTTTCACGAGTGCCGGTGGCAGGGTATTACTTTACTCCTACTGTCCATATTACTTTCGCGCCAGTTTCGCACCATCAGATGATGGCGCCGCAGCGTAGACGGCATGTAGAATTAGTTTCTTCGGTGGCCTCCGGTACCAGGAGCTGCGTTTGTCGCGCCGCAAAACAGCGGGTGGACCGCGTGTCCAGCGAAATTGGAACTAATTGATTACTAGTTCGACACCTTTGGCAAACCTGTGAATTGTGAGTATGTTATCGCTGACCACAAATTGCTTCCACTTGCATAATAGTAAAGGCATAAGATCACTGAAGAATACAAGGGTCCAACTGAACTGAACCCAGAATACAAGGGCAACTGATCTGTGACCAGAACGTCCAAAAATGAAAACTATTTGACTTTCACCCGTGGTCAGCGAATATGATGAGCCCCAGATGCACCACTTGATGCACCATTTTGTGACACCAAATGAACGCTTCATTACACCTACCTAAAGGTGGCCAAATGGCATGCTTAGAATGAATGGTTCTGACGTTTTTGAGGCATTCCTAATGGCATCTTATATATATATATATATATATATATATATATATATATATATATATATATATATATCATCGTATTGACAGTTGTTCAACGTGCTGTGACTTGTTTCGAGCAGCGACGCAATATTTCAACAGGAATACTTATATCATGCTCTTTTTAGCATTTTCAAGGGGACGATTTCTTCGCAGTATAATTGTTTTCCCACGCACCACGAATAAAGCGAAAGCTAACATGCTCTCAGGTCGGTTTCCTCAACCTTCACTATCATTTCGAGATAGTAGAGCTGTTGGTTTTGATGGGAGAGCAACACGGCCTGAATTTCGTGCTTGGTTGCAACTACTCTGCATGAAGGCACTGCAAATTCTTGAACGTTAGTTCCTTTGACCCGCCCTGGGTCAAGGATTTAATGAAGTTGACGATGTGGTGAAGTTTGTGAGATACCTGTAAAAGACGCTGCGTCGGAAGGTACTGCAAGTTTCGTGCCTCTGCCTCTATAGTGATGTGTCCGATATCCCGAGGAAACCTGAGGTGAGCTCTCGATTGTCCTCGACCCGGGGGGAGGGGGAGGGGGAGGCATCAAAGTAAATGTCTGATTTGTTTGCACGAAGTTGATCTCATGCCTCGAAACATTACTCGAAGCCATGGAATCAGTGAAAGTTACAATCACTTGGCCTAAAATGGCATACCAACACCGAAGACATTCTCCTAAGTTAACCCGCGCCGTCTTTCCGGTCAGATCCTCACACCCAATCTCGGGGGCGGGGGGTGGGGGCGGATAGTAACCCCCCTCTAAAATCCAAACTAAGCGACGCACGAAAACGAAAAAGGTGTCATCGGAAACCGCTCGTCGATTCGGGTCCGGATCCACCCATAAACAAATCCCCGAAATTGACGTCACTAGGGGGGTTATATTTTTACTTTTCACGACTTACTTTATATTTTTGTTTTTGAAGACAAATTATTTGGAATCAGAAAAGAACAGCGAAATCGACCGGGGCCATGACAATTTTTCGGGAGCCCCAAAATAAAAATTTCACTTATTTAAATTTCAAAATTTTGAATTTTCAAGTTCTTTAATTTTACTTTTCTAATTGGTAGAGCAGACCGAGAAACGTTGTTGGAAGTCAAATTTCCCCAATAGCAAAATGCTTACTTTAGCCAGAATCTTCGATTTGAACTGCAATAGGGAAATATGCAAAATTTATATGTAGTCAAAAACGAAAGAAATCCCACATATGTTTTGTTGTATCCCTAAAGATAAGCAAACGCTGAAAGTTTCATTAAAATATCTGTATCCGTTAAAGCGTGACGACTGGTTGAACGTTTTTGGAGGTGATCTCACTCAACCTCGGCTAACTCGTTGACCTTAGAAAACCTGACTTCAAGAGTTTGATATAGCATGCCAAATTGATGTGGGAAAAGGTATGCCACATTTTGGCGCACTGCCGCGCGCCGTTCGTTCAATATCCGCGAAAAACCTGAGGGGGAGGGGGGGGGTTGAGGAACCCCCGAGACGGGACGGGTTAATCTTCCTGCCAAACAGCTTCAAGCCTAAAATAGTGATTAGGCATCCGTGTGCCCGTTTCCTGTTCATATTGTTCGCTTGTCCACATTGTTCGTTTGTCGTCTTTATTGTCTGTTTGCTGTCCACACTATTCCCCGTCCACATTGTCAGTTTGCCGTACACGTTGTTCGCTTGTCGTCCACATTGCCCATTTATCGTCCACGTTGTTCGTTTTCCTCCACATTGTCCGCTTGTCGTCTACATAGTTCGTTTGTCGTTCACATTCTTCGTTTATCATCCACAGTGTTCGTATTCCGTCCAAATTCTTCGTTTGGGTTGTGGCTTTATTTTCGGTGTGAGGTGGTCTCGACTGTCAGCTCCTGCTGCGGGCACGGCTGCTGAACGCCAGTGGAACTATGACTGCCAGACGTGGAGGCCGATGTGATAGCAGGAGGAAAGCGCGCGTGCTGGGTTTCCACGGGATGTCAGCCAGCTGGTGTCTATTATTGCCAGTCAGTGTTGCCAGATGCCGAGAATAAATATGTTGGAACGTCTGTTGCGCACGTCTGTTACGCGTGTTGACGCACGCGGACTGTGGGAAGCTGTGTTGGCTCTCCTGTGGTCATGGGAGATGGTTGTGGCATGACCATTAGGGCACAGCGTCCTTGAGAAATTTTGGATTCGAGATTCGGCCCTATGATTTTGAGATGTAATCGAGTGTGCTGATTTCAAATTCGAAAGTTGTTTTTGGATCAAAGCATTTTCTGGTCCGCAAATTTACACTTTTCTGCAGGCATGTTTCCCAACTTCACGCTAAATATGGGACTATGGACACAAAGACATGTCTAAAAGTTGTGTGACTGTGATGTTCGTGATGTTCACACCAAAATACCTATGATTACCACTTTTCAGCGCGCTAAAGCGTATGTTGGATATGTTTCTGACGGTTTTTCTGGTCCGTCCCACACATCTCTCACTAACGCCATCTATAGGTTTTTTTTCATTAACTCGAAAATTGACTCATTGAACTAGACATATATCAAAAGCCTGTCCAGTATACATCTAAAATTTACACTAACGAACTGAAAACTGATGCCTAAGTTCCCTCAGGGGCAGATCCAGGGGGAGGCAATAGTAGGTATGTTGAAAAAGGCAAAGGCAGGTTCGTATACAAAATACAAACACGTTTCTTGAAAACTTCAAGTAACATAAAACAAGCTTTGAAGTATCATAGTAATCGTTTGTAATGTAGGAAAACATTGCATAACACACAGGACTACCGTTTAGTGATCGGCTGAGAGAAATAATAGAAATACACACAGGAGAACTGTCACTCAGACACATTATCACTTCTCTGGACGGCCCAACAAACGCAAGGGACGGATTTCAAGGCCCTGTTGGAAAGATGCATTCGAAGGTTGAAGACATGAGGTATGATCCAGCGTTTGAACGGCTAGCTGAAGGCGAGGAATATGTGGAGATCCAAGAAGATGTACTTGACAGCATGTCAACAGACCAGAAGGTCTCTTACGAACTGTGTCGGGCGGTGAAAGCTGGAAGTTTTCCTGCAAGTATGTAAGACATGAGGCCTGGCAAGCTGAACCACGCGCGCTGGTTGACAACAGATGAGAGGATAGTGTACTTGTGGATCAGGCAGCACGGGCTCACCGACTCAAACAAGAGAATCCTGAGACGGCTGGCAGAGTTCTGCGTCAACGTATACTTCAAGTGCTACTTTGAGATTAAGACGAAGCCCAAAATCGTGGACGCACCCAAACACATAATAACCCATCTCCGGACCCTTCGTACGCAACCAGAAGAGGTTCAGGAGGCGGTTACCCGCTGTGTTCGGTCTTCCGCCTGGTGCGCCCATCCTGCGAGCCTCCTGCTGTCCCTTCTCGCCAGCGAACAACCTAAAGATAGGAAGTTTGCCATCGAAAAGATCACCGGTGTGAGAGGAGGAGCAGAGGACGGGGACAAGTCGCCAAGGACGAGAAAGCACCCCAAGATCAACATGTCCACCTCATCACTTATACAACTGATCGACTGGGACGACACAGAGATCACGAAACCTGTGTTTACGTGTGGAATCGCCGCAACAGAACTCAGGAGGATCATATCCATGCCGCTGGATGTGCCTCCGTTCCCTGCGAATGCCCAGTCGACGGAGCAGACGGTCCAGCACGTCACGACAGCCGCTGGAAAGGTCAGGAGGCCCGAAATGGCTCTGTCCGCGTCAGCGCCCACCACAGAAAACAGTTGCCAGTGTTCCTCTCTAAAAAGGATATAATGGAAGCTATGAAGTAGGCCAATGACCGGGAGTAGTAAAAAGGCCACACAAAACTGTACTTTATGCATTCTGTCCTTCAGATATCTTATTATTTCCCTCAGCCGATCACTAAACGGTCGTCCTGTGTGTTAGGCAATGTTTTCCTACATTACAAACGATTACTATGATACTTCAAAGCTTGTTTAATGTTATTTGAAGTTTTCAAGAAACGTGTTCACTTTTTGTATTTTGTATACGAACCTGCCTTTGCCTTTTTCAACATACCTACTATTGCCTCCCCCTGGATCCGCCCCTGAGGGAACTTAGGCATCAGTTTTCAGTTCGTTAGTGTACATTTTAGATGTATACTGGACAGGCTTTTGATATATGTCTAGTTTAATGAGTCAATTTTCGAGTTAATGAAAAAAAAAACCTATAGATGGCGTTAGTGAGAGATGTGTGGGACGGACCAGAAAAACCGTCAGGAATATATCCAATATACGCTTTAGCGCGCTGAAAAGTGGTAATCATAGGTATTTTGCTGTGAACATCACGAATATAACAGTCACACAACTTTCAGACATGTCTTTGTGTCCATAGTCCCATATTTAGCATAAAGTTAGGAAACATGCCTACAGAAAAGTGTAAATTTGCGGACCAGAAAATGCTTTGATCCCAAAACAACTTTCGAATTTGAAATCAGCACACTCGATTACATCTCAAAATCATAGGGCCGAATCTCGAATCCAAAATTTCTCAAGGACGTTGTGCCCTAATGACCATGGCAGGCTGAGTTTGCTACCAATTTGTGTACCCCCGAGTGGACAGCGACGATCCTATGCATAATATGATGGTGGTTGGTTATTTGGGCTTAGGGGCGCATCGACTGCTTCGGTCATACAGCGCCCAGCATAATATGATGTGATTATCAGCTACCAGGCATGCTTAACAGCCAGGCATATCTAGTAGTTGGTCATCCAGTGTCATGCCACGTTCATCAGTGGTGACATCATTCATGAATATGGTATGACATGACACTGCGTCACTGACATGACATGTCATGACACTGCGTGCGAGAGTCTCTCGGTGGCTTCACACCGTGTGAGTGCGTTAGTGCTGATCCAGCCCTGGCTCAGCCTCCGCTCCTGACAGTCCTGACTGCGAATTACACGTTACTGGGTGAACGTGTCATTCACAGGGAAGTACCCGCTAATCTGAAGCATGCTTTGCACCTTTATTATAGGCTTAACACACGCCCTGAAGGGCCTCTGAAAACTACGCGCACTGGAGGGGCGGATTCCACTCCCCTAAGATCTCGGCTTCTATTAAAGCAGGAGCAACGAAATTCACAGAGTGGGTGGGTGCTGTAACGAACCATATTGTGTGCTCATTGCATAACCTTCAGTCAATATCTTAAAGGTCAAATGAGGTCACAATTTCAAAATGTCTGTCTTTGCGTGGCTTGGCTTGCCATTGTTATGGATATG
The DNA here is from genome assembly GCA_034440575.1 of Imbricaverruca yamaguchii. Taxonomy (NCBI): domain Eukaryota; kingdom Metazoa; phylum Arthropoda; class Thecostraca; family Neoverrucidae; genus Imbricaverruca; species Imbricaverruca yamaguchii. The sequence continues at coordinate 54,157 of JAOTOL010001265.1, read as the reverse complement.
GGTGTAACCACGGATTCGAAAATCGGGCGCTGCATGACCAACGCAGTCGACGCACCTCTAAATTCCAATAACCAACCAACCAACGGATTAGAAATTGAGGGGGGGAGGACAAACCCGGGACACGGTAAGTTCGAAGAACGGGATAGAGCGACCTAACCCCGCGTTCCCCCCTTTCCCCACCCCTCCCCCGAAAACAATTCCTTGGATTTCAGCCACTTCATTTTCAACTCCATTTTCAGACACTTCAATTCAATGTTAAGTGTATTTGAATTTTTCAGATTTTCCATTGTTAAAAATGATATTTTGAGGAGTAAATGTTCCACGAAAATTAGCAAGCTTCACTACTTATCGTTACCTGTGAACGTCTAGTTTTATGTCGTACGTGCTGGACTCCATTTCACAATCACCATGGAGCAATACTGTAAGTTTGCTGAACGTTGCTCCCTTGCAGCAGGAAAAACAAAATATTGAAAGATGGTTTTATGGCAGGAAATATGAACATGCAATTTCATTTCCAATGCTTTCCTATATTACGGGGAACATTTCGATGCAATGACAACCAGGGAAGGGTCTGGAACTGAGGGTATGCACCCCCCCCCCCCCAACATGGAAGGTGGCGTCTCCCAGGCCGGGAAAATGCGTCCCCCTAAAAAGTTCCAGTGTGCTGCTCGAATTTTTTCAGCCTAATGCGTCTCTGGCAAATAAAAAGGCACCCCCTTGGAAGGGAAGGCCGAGTACAACCTGCCCCCTCGAATTTCGCAGCCAGAGGCGCCCCTTCAAGCGCTTTCATAGTGACACCGCTCCAAAGAAATGGCGCCCCTCAAGACAGGTGCCCACATGACAATTCTTGGGTTCTACACCTGATTACAATATTGCTCTCTCGCGGTTATGAACTCACGCTAGTTATAAAATTGTGTGCGTTCGCATGTGGCTTCTCTTGCAAATTTCCAAATGTCTGAACCATTAAGAGGAAGGCGGACAAACTGAAAAGTTATATCCTTCATATGTCCGGAACAGCAACGTGGCAGCGTAAATTAAAAACCACCGTAGCATGTGGTGGAGGATGCCAAGTGACATCAATCGCATGCCTGTCATTTGCATTTATGACAACATTCCCTGTTGACCAAGTTTGGTTCCATTGACCTGTCATTAACCTGACCTGACTTGACCTCGGTGACCTAACATGACTTTAAAACTATATAGCATAACAATAAACATCAAACAAGTCACTAGTGTTGCAAAGAACACTTCCCTTTTGCCAATATACGGGAAGCGCATCAGCACCAATTTTTGTTGTATGGCGCTGCGAAATTTTTAACCTTTGACGGCCTCTAATTCGAAAAGTCTTATTTTCGTTTTTCTTGTTTTAAACAAAGCGCCAGTAATTTCTAAGCAGGTACGCAAACAATGTCGTACATCGGTCTGTATATCTTGGAGTTATGTACGAAAAACCGGAGGGGTGGACGGATTTCGCCCCCCCTCCAGGGCGCGTGTTGGGAGTGTGCACAATGTAATGCGACATTCGTTTACAACCTCTTCTCGCTGCTCGATTTACATCTGGTTCGAACTATATCTGGAACATTTGTTTCGGGGAATGAATTTCAACCGTTAATGCACTGGACCCACTATGGATAGAAGAACAGGTGTTTATTTCTTTTTTGGGGGAGGGGAGGGTAATGATGCATGCAGCCAATATGTGTGATAGGTATTTTAATGGGTGCATTTGGACCGTAAGTGCTGTAAAAACGTTTGATGTTTATCTATGCTTATATTGTCGATATTATTGATAAGACATAAAATACAATAAGTAGGTACTTACGTCACACACGTGTCCATAAACAAGGTCGCAGGCAGCTGATTTTCCTTCAAATAGCTCTGGCTGATCCCAGTACTCGCATGTACCGCGCTGCTCCAAAATGCTTTAAGTTTCTCGAAGTTGTTCTGCTCTTTCGTCTTAAGCGGACGTCAGGAACATGGCAATTCATAGGAAAGTGTGCAATTTCTCGTCTACATGGGAGGAACACCAGTGCTAACAATACTCCGAGGCTATAGAATACGGCATGGACCTACACATGGTACTTCCTCGTTTTTTAGCTGTTCAGACTCTCTAAGAAAACTTGGATTACCACACATGTGTACACCGGCGGATCTAGCCCACCGGTTTGGGGGGGGGGACTTTCTGATTTTGTCATCAGCTCCCGCCCCTCCTACCCCCCCGAATTGCGTGCCGAGGATTTGCATGAAGGTTGGGATGGATTTAGAGGGTACCCATCCTGTCATTATTTTTGGTTTAATGGCAATGCTGGCAAATGCACTGAATTGCCATAATTATTTTGGCTTATGCCAAATTATTTTGACATCAACAACGGGCTTACATTTGTTCAAGGAAAAAGATTGAAAAAGCATCTAAAAGTTGTCAATCTTTTGCATGGTGAGCTAGAACTATTAAATCGGTTGCATATTTGTTGTATCCCAGCTCTTTCCACAGTGCAAAACCCTGACCTGCTATTTACATGGCCACATTAGGAGCTGTCTCCAAGATGCCCATCATTGAGACAATTGTTAATGTGAACTTCTTCCTTGGAGTAACAACAAGCAAGCTGATCTCAGTCTCATTAGGGTCGTGCAACTGTGGATCTCAGCAGGCAGAGGCTGGGTTGGGGCCGACTTCTGGTGCAGGCGGAAGATCGAGGCAGGAGAGGTTGGAGGCAGAAACTACCCCTTCACGGAAAGGTTGAGATGGAGAATCCAGACTGAAAGTAATGACAGACATATACTTCAATATGCACCTTGGAGTTCACATTTTATTCCTAGACATCTTAGTTTAGACAATTATCTTGTCACAACAAGAACAGCAAAGTGTTCCATCAATAAAAATACCCCATTTGATTACACAGGGGAACACAATTTTCTCACTTTCTGGTGCATTAGATTTTCCACCTGATTCTGTGTATTTTTATAACGATGATTTCAAATCTGAAGTCGGTTTTCCTCTACAAGCTCTAGTTGTCTTGCAATTTGAAACTTAATTTTTTTTCTTCAAAACAGGGCACCTATTGTGCTTTAGATCAGGGATAGCTTCAAAACTAAGGGTCACAGGAGCTTCATATTGGACTCAAATAGCCATCTAAGTGAATATTTTAACCTTACATGAGTTACAACTGTAGAAGACCACCAGAACAAATTCCGATATAATTACATATTTAATTAATATCACATTTACATAATATTGTAATCATATTATAATATATTATATATCATACATATTATGAATCATTCAGTATTTGCATACATTTATTCGAAAATAGCCCCTGTTTTTCTTCGTTTCAGATCTGATTATGGCCTCTACAAGTAGACATACATGTGTAAACAAGCCTGATGTATTTTATTATATATGTGGCTGCTACACACTTTCGCATCAGAGGCGCAACATAACATCGTTTGTGAGGCGTGCCTATAAAGTCTACTTCGAAGTTCCCCTTGGCGACCAAGACAAGGCATGGGCTCCTCATATTGTGTGTCAAGGATGTGAGGAACATCTCAGTGACTGGACGAAAGGAAAACGAAAGGGGCTGCCTTTTGGAGTGCCCATGGTTTGGCGCGAACCCAAGGACCATGTAACGGACTGCTAGTTTTGCATGGTCAAAACAAAGGGCGTCGGCAAGAAAAACCGGCATAAACTCTCATATCCCAGTATGCCCTCGGCAATTCAACCTATTCCACACTGAGGAAATCCCAGTTCCTGTCCTTAAAGGCCTTTCCTCATCTGAAGATGAAGACAGTGAACATGATCAGGAAGAGCACGAGGGATATGATAGCGAGATGGAAGAAATGGTTACAAAATCATCATCCCTTCAGCAATTTAGCCAACCGGAGTTGAATGACTTAGTGCGTGATTTGGGTCTCTCCAAGACAGCAGCTGAGGTAGCCTTCAAGCTGCATGAAAAAAATATGCTTGACCGCTCTGCAAAAGTTTCATATTTCCGAAAGCGGGACCAGCTCTTCGTGTCTTTTTTTCAGAAGACAAACAGTTTGTTTACTGCCACGACATTCCAGGTCTTCAGGGAATTTGGTGTTACTTCGTATGATCCAACAGAATTGCGTTTGTTTCTGGATAGCTGTAAGCGCAGCCTCAAGTGTGCTCTCCTGCATAATGGCAATGTTTATGGGGCGGTTACAGTTGGCCATTCAGTGCATTTGCGAGAAGAATATCATGACATAAAAATGGTCATTGACTTCCTCAAATACCACGAGCACAACTGGATCATTTGTGTGGACCTAAAGATGGCCAACTTTCTGCTTGGCCAACAGAAAGGCTTCACGAAGTTTCCATGTTCCCTCTGCATGTGGGACAGCCGGGCTCGAGAGAAGCACTGGACCCAGGAGTGGCCCATCCGTGAAACTATGCAAGCAGGTATGCCAAACATTGTGAACGACCCAATCGTCAGCCTGGAGAAGATCATTTTCCGCCACTCCATATGAAGCTTCGCTTTATGAATCAGTTCGTAAAGGCGTTGAGCATTGATGGAGAATGTTTTCAGCATATAGTTTCTGCTTTTCCTCGTTTGGCTTTCAAGAAGATCAAAGCAGGTGTGTTCGACGGACCTCAAATTCGTGCCCTTGCACGTGATGATGAATTTGTCAGGAAGATGAATGACAAGGAGAAGGCAGCATGGCTGTCTTTCATGGCAGTTGTACAAAACTTCCTCGGTAACAAAAAGGCAGACAACTATGAGGTACTGGTTACCAGGATGTTGTTGACTTACCGCGATCTTGGGTGCAACATGAGTGTCGAGCTCCATTTCCTGAGCAGTCACCTTGATCAATTCCCTGAGAACCTTGGGCTGTAAGTGATGAACAAGGGGAGCGCTTCCATCAAGACCTCAAGACGATGGAAGGGAGCTACCAAGGGCGATGGGACAAGCATATGATGGCTGACTACTGCTGGAGCATCCAACGAGATCGCCCTGAGGAAGCCCACAAACGCTACAAGCGCAAAGAGCTACAAGCGCAAATTCTTTCCTGAATAGGAGCTATTCGAACGTCGCATTTCAGATTTCTCAACTATTCTTAAGCACCTATCACTTTCATATGTGTTAATTCAAAGTCAAAAGCGCTAGTGCATACTCGTATTAAATTTGAATCTGGTGGATTGGGGTTTATATTTGACAGGTGGTTCGGCGGTGCTATCCTCTGCGCTAAATGCCCATGCCATTTTTTGTGCATTCAGGTCCTGAATGCAGAATATAAATTAGAGGAGCAACCGATTGATGTCTAATGTTTACCTCTTCCAGCCATACGTATTCAGTACGATAAGACACAACAGGAGCAAGTACAACACAAAGTACCATAATAGTGACACAGTTCAGTTCACAGCCTCGAACGTGGACACGCACACACACACCACAGTTCCGAGAGTCGGTTACTGGGACGGACGAGAGGGGAAGGAGGAAGGGAAGGAGGGGGAGCAGCGAAAACTCCATAGGTCATCGGTGTCGGTGTGGGCTAGCATTAAGCCGAAGCCTCTCAACCCACCGCTAAAGAGGATTGAAAGCGAGGACACCGCAACAGCTGCTCAATTATTGAGAGATACATGTATGTGACTTTATATCGTGTAGGCAAGCGCATGACTGGCGGCGTCATCTATCTAGCAGCGCCACCTATCCTCAGCCAACATGGCGAGAATGGTGGCAGACCGCAGCCGGGCATATAAATATAAAATACAAAAATAATACAAATTTTGTATTGTTTTTGTGAAGAATATACTTGCCAAGCCGGTTGTTTTGAGCCTAATTTTAAAGTTGTATGACCATACATTCTTTAGATATCCCATTTATATCATACGAGAGGAGTCCGGATTTCGCAAAAAATAAATAGTTGAATTGCAAAGAAGCTATAGCTTACAGAGAAAAATCGACCTCAGGTTTGAATTCAGCACACTCAGATCAGCCACGAACAATCGTTGGTATCAATGCACCAAAAATGTTGTTCCCCAGTGTTATCAATCCATGATTATATATCCAATGGGAGGTTAGGCTAGCTTAGCACGCGCTCTGGAGGGGGTGAAATCTGCCCACCCCTCCGGTTTTTCGCATATAAATCAAGATTTTACCGGCCGATTTACGCCATTCCTTGCGTACCTGCTTAGAAATGACCGGCGCATTGCTTAAAGCCAGAACACGGAAATCGACCGAACATTATTCGAGTTGGGGCCTTTAAAGTTTAAAAAATCGCAGCACCAGACAACTAAAATCGGCGCTGATGCACTTCCAAAATATTCGCAAAGGGAAGTGTTCTTGGCGACACTAGCGATTTATTTCATGTGTATTATATAGTTTCAAAGTCATGTTTGGTCACCGAGGTCAACTCAGGTCAAGTCAATGACAGGTTACTGGAACAAAACTTGGTCAACTGGAATGTTGTCATAAATGAAAATGACCGCCATGCGATTGATGTCACTTTGCATGTTACCCCCTACACCTCTTGAAAACTACTGCTTGTCAGTGTGTACCTAAGCGTTTCAATACTGTATTCATGTAGGCACTTCACTCCTTTCCTTGGGAAGCCGATTGCGCCGAGCCGCCCAACGGAGCAGTCGGACGGGTTGCCCGTTTCCTGTAACTGGAGCAAGTAATGACCCGATAAAGTGCTGCTATATTGGTGACTTGAGGTTAAATGCCTCTGACATGCAACGTCTAGCATCTGTATTGCATCATTAGTAATGTCCAAAACATCATTGATGCCCATTTTGGAGCATTTAAACACAATCACCGTGAGCCATAACAATGACAAGCCAGTCCACGCAAAACCAGAAAAGTTTGACATTTTGACCTGATTTGTCCTTGAAGATATTGACCTAAGGTCATGAAATTTGCACACAAAAGAGTTAACTACCGTACCCATTCACCCTGCGAATTTCGTTCCTCCAACTTTAAGAGGAGCCGAGATCTTATGGGGGGGGGGGAATCCGCCACCTCCAGCGCACGTAATTTTCAGAGGCCCTCCAGGGCACGTGTTAGGTTCTGTTGCCTTTTTATTTTGTATTATAAACATTACTTTTTATCAAACTCAAAGCCTCCTTTTGGTGTCACTTTGCTCACAGACTGAAAAGTAAACAATTGCACAGAAAATGAGTGGTCCTAATTGGTGTCAGTCACATTCATACACATTGCATTGGAAAGGTATATTCCAAGGATTCATAAAACGCCTTCAACCATTAATTTACTACCTAACCTTCCATGTCAGAATCTGTTGAAAGGATTTCTTTGTGTTTTAATCTCAAAAAGCAAATAAGAATGGATCAAGGCCTAGCGGACCCTAATATGTTCTTTTACCCTAAAAGTTTTTGATAATTTTGTCCAACTAAAACGAAAAACCTAACCTAACCTAATCTAACCAAGCTGAACAAAGCCTAACCCCATATGCTTGCTTCATGGAGGTAAAATGTGTACAACTTGTTTTGTGGATACCTAAACACGCACTCTGGAGGACCTCTGAAGATTACGCGCACTGGACAGTGGCGGATTTAGCCTCCGTCCCCCAAAGATCTCGGCTCCTATTGAAGCTGGAGCAACGAAATTCCCAGAGTGGATGGGTACGGCAGTGATCTCCATTGTGTACAAATTCCATGACCTTAGTTCAATATATTCAAGGTCAATTGAGGTCAACATTTCTATTTTTATGGTTTTGCGTGGCTTGGCTTGTCACCGTTCTGGATCGCTGTGATTGTGTTTAAATACCCAGAAATCGGCATAAATGATGTTTTGGACATTACTAATCATGCAATATAGATGCTAAACACGGCATTTGATCTCAGGTCGCCTATATAGCAGCACTATATTAAGCCATTACCTGCTCCAGGTACCGGAACCAGGCAGCCCGCCCCACTGCTCAGTTGGGAGGCCCCGCGCAATCGGCTTCGCAAAAAAAAGGAGTGAGGTACATGAAGGAAGTATGGAATCGGTACACAATGACAAACAGTAGTTTTCAGAATGTGCAGGGAATAACATGCAAAGTGACATCAATCGCATGACAGTCATTTGCATCTATGACAACATTCCAGCTGACCAAGTTTGGTTCCATTAACCTGTGATGAAGTTGACCTGACGACCTCGGTTACCTGACATGACTGAAACTATGTTATCATATATATCAAACAAGTCGCTAGTGTTGCCAAGAACACTTCACATTTGCCAATATACGGAAAACATTTCAGAGCCGATTTTTGTATTCTGACGATGAATTTTTGTTTTATACTTGAACATTGGCCGACATTGGCTCGAACTAACTCGACAAAAAATTGGCCGATTTTCGTTTGTCGTGGTTTAAACAACGCACCGGTCTTTTTCAGGCAGGTACACAAACAATGACTTATATCGGTCGGTAAAATTTGGAGTTATGTACGAAAAACCGGAGGGGTGGGCGGATTTCGCCCCCCCCCCACCCCAGCCCTCCAGGGCGCTTGTTAAAGTGCAATAATGCCCAAAGCATACGGCGATAGTCACACGATTATAGGAAGGTACCTATGTACCGACCTAGGTATGTACTAAGTAATAGGCAAAGCTTGTCTGGTGTTATAAGATTTGAAACTTTTCAGAATAAAGGGTGTTGAAGCTTATCAAAAGCCAATACATTTCTTATCCAACAGACTTCAAAGAAAAGACTAACCCATTATCAGAGTATTTCCTTGTTGGTTGGTTATTTGGGCTTAGGGGCGCATGGACTGCTTCGGTCATATAGCGCCCAGTATTTCCTTGTTGAGTATGGCCATCAAAATCATCATACAAGTGTACAGTGGTATCACTATAGTGCTAAACTTGCAGTGGAAGTTAGTTTTTGAGTTCTTGGAATTCCTTTGTTTATGCAATGCTTATAAATATTGTCAATACGATGCAACCACTCATTTCCCCTGGAAGTGCATACTTTTTCAGTTGGGAGGCAAAGTAACACCAAAAAAAGGGCCTTGGATTTGGGTAAGATAGCATTAAAAGTGACGTTCGAAGTTAAACAAAAACATGTAGCCTAATTTAACCTAACCTATCCTGACCTCCCATGCAAGAAAACAAATTGTTTTAAAAATGGAAAATTTTCACACAACTTTTTGCATCAAAATATTCAACCTAAAAACTTGGCCTACCCTAATCTAGCCTGACCCATTTTGAAGGATCAATTTCTTGGAAAAATATGCCGAAACGTTGTTTTAAAAAATAATAATTTTCATAACTGAAAACAGAAACCTAGCCTAACCCAACCTAACCAAAACTAACCTATTTGTTTTCTTCATGAGGGTGTATGTGCAGAACTTGTCTTATAGATGCCTACATTAGGCCAGCCTTTAAAAAAAAATTGTTTGTTTGTTAGGTGTGAGATGTCGAAAGGAGTCTACGAAGATGTCGATCTTGCCCATGGAAGCCCATGGAACGTTTACAATATCGTTTAAGTCCTTAAATGTGCATTTGTTTCGTATATTTTGGGAGACACCTATCATAGGGATACTTATGTTGATGACAATGATAAGAATGGCATACCATCAGCAAATTCTCTTGAACAGTAGACCATATCTTGAGCAATCTCTACTTGAAATCGCGTTCGGTATGAGACACATCACAATCTATAATGGTAAGCATAGCGTGAGACGAAATGTACGACCCTCTGGCGACGCCACTGGATAAAGTGCTCCTATATAGGTGACCTGAGATCAACCGCGCCCGGGGATGCGTGCATCAATAGCGTGCGACCGGCGCCACCATACATGGTGTGGGTGTTGTCAGTGAGAGACGGTGTAGTGACCACATACGTGGTGTGGGTGTTGTCAGTGAGAGACGGCATATCGGCCACATATCTGACGTACATTATCACCATCCTCAGCTGGTTAACGCCCAGCAGCTAACCGAATATCAAACAGTTCATCTTACTAGGTCGGCACGCAAGCCGTATCACTTAACCCATGCAATCGGCTACAGAGGAAGTCAATGACACGCAAATGATACATGGGGAGCTGCCAACGACACGCACATGTTACAAGGAGAGCCACCAACGACATTCACATGATACAAGGAGAACCGCAAACGACACTCACACGATACAAGGATAACCGCAAACGACACTCACATGATACAAGGAGAGCCACCAACGACACTCACATGATACAAGGAGAGCCACCAACGACACACATGATACAAAGAGAGCCACCAACGACACTCACATGATACAAAGAGAGCCACCAACGACACTCACATGATACAAAGAGATCCGTAAACGACACTCACATGACACATGGAGAGCCACCAACGACACTCACATGATATGGGGAGCCGCCAACGACACGCACATGACATGGGGAGCCGCCAACGACACGCACATGACATGGGGAGCCGCCAACGACATGCATATGACATGGGGAGCCGCCAACGACACTCACATGACACAAGGAGAGCCGACAATGACTCACATGATACAAGGAGAGCCGCCAACATCACATTACCACGAATACGCAGAGGCTGGTAGGCGTCGTGTTCGCCACAAAGATGTTAAAGCCTCATATCACCCATACTGAACAAGGAGCTCCATGCTTCCGATCCAAGCTGAAGCACGAGGTTGTGTCGTGCCGGTCTGGCTGCCGAATCGAGCTGCGACACCCGACGCGACGAAATGTGTTGAACTGCTCACGCTATACCCATGCGTGAGCCTGAAATGCTATTTTGATGCAGTGCTGAATGAGAAGACGTCATGTATGGACCTCGAAGAAATACATCACGAATGATGAAACAAATTCACTTCAATTGCTTTTGTGCCGCATTTTGAACCAATATTTCATCAGTCAAAATCAGCACTTTCTGAACCGATGTTCAATATCTTACATAGTGGTGGAGCCACAACAAAGTGTCACGAAGCCACACTGAAATACACACTGCAGACCTTGAAACTGCCAAGTAAATCAAATGATTACGAGTATATTACGGGGTACACGTCGTACCATTGAAAACAGAGACCCTCACACGCACACGCCCACGACATACACCTACGACGTGGCTCTCCCGACATTCGATATCCTCCCAAATTGTACGTTTCAAGACAGACGCAGCTGCTGAGCAGGCTACTCGATACACACCAAAGGTGCCGAGTCGCAACACGTCCTGTCACCAGCTGACCGCCGGCTGGCGTCGCCGCGTGGGACACACCAGCACCAGCACCAGCTGTCCGCCGGCTGGTGCCGCCGCATGGCACATACCAGCACCAGCTGCCCGCCGGCAGATCTGCAGAATATAACTGCCGACCGACAGACTACACGCTCTGACTCAACTCACGAATGTAGCACACAGCAGGCGATGGGCGTGACGTCAGGCCGCCGACGCCGACGACCAACAGACTCACCAGGTGCGCACGGCAGCCGGACAGCCTTCGTACTGGGGCCGGACATACTTCACCAGGTGCGACGGCAGCGCTCACGGCGGCGCCGCCAACACCAGTCACCTCGTAGGGGCGCGTCGGCATCACACAGCCCACGTTCATCACGTCGTAGCAGAGCGTCGTGGTGGAGGATACTGACGAGGCCGGTGGCACGGGCGGCACGGACGACCGCGGCGCTATCGGCTGCGCCGGGCGCAACACGCCACAGCTGGCCAGTAGGAGGTAGCTGACGTGCGCGAGTTACTGCCGCTGCCGGCAGGTCCTCTGTCGCAGTTGGTGGTACTACCGGAGTAGACTGTCGTGCAGGTGGTGCTGCGTCCTGCGGCGCTGTTTGTGTCGCGTGTAGCCGGTCCGGCACCACCTGTGACTGTTGCTGCTATTGCTCTTGCTGCTATTGGTGTTATCGTTGCTGCTGCTGTTTTTATTGTTTATGATGATGATGATGCTGATGGTGATTATGTTGTTACTGCTGTTATTGCTGTCGTTGCAGTTGCTGCTGCTGCTGTCTCTGTTGTCCATGGTGGTGACGACGTTGTTGCTGTCGTCGTTTGGTCCTTCGGTGCTGTTGCTGCTGCTGGTGGAGTTGGTGTTGATGATGTTGCTATTGATCGTGCTGCCACTGCTGCTGCGCACACTGGACACGCAGCGGACTGAGCTGGCGCTCCGACTGACAGAACACTGCGGCGGCAGCGTAGCTGTCGGCGTTCGACGTCCGGAAGCTGTCGGACGGCGACGGCGGTTCGTGACCGAGGCACGGCGACGTGCCTGCGGTGCTCTGCGGCTCGCGCGCCATCGACGCCAGATCGCGCCCGCCTCATACATCGTCGCCAACAGGGCCAAATCAGGACGGCCGCTATCCGCCAGCACCGCCGGGTCTATCGTAGGCCACTCTTGTGTCCACGTCCGTCGTTCTCAAAGCATCCGCCAAGCGATGCACGCGCGCATGGTTCGCCTGCCACGGTCGGCGCACTATCTCTGAACGACTTGGTGGTGCCACCTACTTGCCCAGCCGCGCCGAGAACCCAGCGCGCTGCATCCAGCCCTGGTCGGCTATCTCCAGCTGCTGCAGGAACTCGTTGGTCATCACCTGGCTGCACTGATCCACCGTCAGACCGGACGCCGTGCCTGCCCGCAAGACACGGGTGATGGTCAGAGACGTGCAACAGCACATTTGTACCCCTTCCATGCCCTGCTGATTTGTCGAATCATTGCATATTCAAGCGCGAGGTGTTCGGAAGCGATGTCAGTCGTCCACACTTTCCGATGTAAATATTGCTACGTACAAATGCGGACTGACTGATAGAAACAGCAATCCTGACAGAAAAGTCTCCATCATGGTTACAGGAAGCAATTCATCATGAAATAATTTGTTGAGCGGGGTGAGGGAGACTGATAATTTCTAAACTGCATGAAAGCCATACAAAATCTGTAAAATGGCCATAACCGTTTGCAGCGCATATTTTGTGGTCAATTAATACATCTGGTGTATGATTAACCTTGTTATAAGAATACTTATGTAGAATTTGCCACCTGGTTAAATGAGGGTGACAGTGTGGCCTTTACGCCACACTGTGGGCGAAGTCCGCGGAAGGGTGCACGATACACCCTTGTATGCACGACCAAACTTCATCCAAGCGACCCGGGAAGAACCAGACCCGACCGTCACGCTACTTGCGCACGTGCAGATGCACATGAAGTATGACATCTTACAGACCATGCCTTCTGATTGTGTCCCTTCGGGGCTTCACCATTCTGGATCAGACGGTGAGCGATGGAGAAACAAGTCCGGACGCTTGCCTCCTAATCGAATGTCACAACGCCACGCGTCACCACGCTGTTTTTCAAACGTCTGCATATCTCGCGGTCACTTCGTCAAATTTAACAGATCACGCAACCAACCTCGAATATCCATTCAAAAACGCGCACCAATCAACGCTGGACAATAGTCATCTTCCGTACAGTCATTATCTGAGAGGACTGCCGATGCGTGACGCGGGGCACACACTCGCCGTCGCAAACAACAGCCGAGTTTCAATTCCAGTAGATAGATACCTCGTGCTCGCGCAGTGCGTGAACGCGTGCCCAGCAGTCCCCACCGGCCGAGGCCACGATTTCACATGACTTGCGAGACGTACGCAAGAGGCTAGCGATTCAAGCTGATGTTTAAAACAAAGAAATACAAAAACGGCTCCCTCGTGACAATCCAAGCGAACAAACATCCAAAACGATTAACAGCTCTCCACATTTTGGTGACGGTGGTTTTCTGTATGGCGCGTCACGCACCGCTCAGTGGCGGCAGTCGTCCACGAAGCGAGAGAGCTGACGGGAAATGAAGCCCGCCAGACCCGGGAGAGCTGACGGGAAATGAAGCCCGCCAGACCCGGGCTGCTTTGTTCTGGTTGAATAGTCCCATCACAGGCTCGCCAGTCCAACCAGCCACTTGACACATTGGGTCACGTGCATCGTGCCATCCGACACACCTGCACTGTTCAGACAGGGGACCTCCATAGACTGAATACTTTTATAGTATTGCCTTTCAAGGATGAGATAGGGACTCAAGTGTGCCACCAGCACCATGCTTACCTATTATCTTATGGAAAACTACGCTTATCTGCACTCGCGCTCACGTACACTGAGGGAGGGGGAGTGACTTTTAAGGCGTTCCGCACAATAAAGGTCATTTGCGCCGCCTTCAAAGGAACACATTACATGTCTATCTATAAAAGTGAGTGTTTGCCATCAAGGTGCAGGCAAGTGGACATTTATGTTAAATTCATTTTACGTTATACTCTGTGTTAATTTTTTTTAGTGTTGAAGGTGGGGGCTGGGCTTGGGGCGTTTCTCTGATGTCTAACTGGTTTAATTTTACTCTACTCTTCCACAAAATAATTTGTAGTTTGGGTGGCGCTCGGGTGTTTTGAGAATGGCGAGTTGATTTTACCAGGGCGAGGATAAGAGTAGGCTTCAGCCTACTCTTATCAAAGAGCACCGAGGGATCTGTACCGTGCGAACAAAGGGACAATTGTCCACACCGCCTCTCACGCCGGCTGCTGTGTGTTGGTTGTTAGCTGGTTAGTCTAAGCGTGCCGTGCAGGGTTGTTAGTTGGGTTAGTAGTGCTTGGCAAATCGGCTCATCTACGTCCGATGGCTCCTCCGGGTAGTTGTTTTACGTTATGCTACTTTTTAGTTTTTTTTTAGTTTTATGTTTTCCTAAAGCAAGTCGGCTCATCTACCTCAGACGGCACTGCTAGGTAGCCAATTATCTAACTGGGAAGCAAATCGGTTCATGGTCGTCCGACGCCATGTGGCTATTTACGTGTTGCCTACGAGCGTTTCGCGGTCATGCATTGCGAGTTAGTTAGTTATTAGGGCTTTAGGGCGCATCGACTACCTTGGTCATGCAGCGCCCATGTATGTATTGCGAGTTGATGTGAGCGTTGGTGGTGTGGTGCCTACAGTGCTCCTGCTAGTTCTGCGGCATACATATATTCCAATAGCAATTGAAGGAGTTCTGGGTGTTTGTCACCGAGAAGTGATGGAAGCGATAGGGTGATACCCTCTCTTTGGCAGAATGCCTTAAGTGGCTGTCTCAGAGCTAAAGCTAATCCAGTCTAGCAGGATGTGGCCTATGCTTAACGTGGTGTTGCAGGTGTCGCAGTGAGGTGTGTGTTGGTCATCCTCTAATCGAGGCTGTTAGTTTGTATTGCAACCGGTTTTAAGTCTAGTGAGGATGACGTCTTTTTGTCGGTGGGATTGATTTGATGTGCTCCATGTGCCTATCGTTAGTTTCATTGCGTGGGCATGGTTGGACTTGCGTTGAGTTGAGTTGTATTGTGCCCATGTGTTCTGCTGGTGTTGGCGAATGTGGCGTTGTACGTGGCTTTGCAATCGTCTACCAGCCGGATGGGTGTGGTAGGGGTCGAGGTCCTGGAGGAGGCAGTGAAGGGAAGGCTTCAGGGTGGGGAGGTGGGCCCTGGGCGGTTGGAGGGGGTGGCGCGAAGGGATACGACCAGGTCCCGTGGGGGATAGGTGGGTACCGATGGGGGATGAGATGGAGACCGGGTCTGGGTCTGATGTGTGTTGGAGGAGCGATGATGCGGGTGGATAGGTGATGGGTGGTGGTGGGCATGGACTGGGTCTGAGATGGAGTGGGAGGGGAAGGAGGCCCATTCATCGATGGGGTTGACGTGGGAAGCCGAGCCCACGGTGGAAGGGTATGGGAGGAGGCCAGGTCGGGAGTGAAGGGGATGTGGATAAGGGTCAGGTCTGAAGTGGAGTGGATGTGGGAGCGGCCCAGGTCCTGAGTGGGGTCGGTGGGAAGGAGTGGTGATCGGCGAAATGGAGGGCGGTGGGCTGGGGAGTTCGGGGATCGGTGAGGGGGTTGAGGCGAGGATCGGGGAAACGTTGAGGAGGGAGGTGTGCCGGGCTCCGGGAGCCGACTGCTGATGGGATGGTAGGAACGGCGGGAGCCGGTGTTGGAGGGGGTGTCGGTTCATGTGTGGAGAGCGTCGCTGCGTAGCTGCGCCCGGCGGTAGATGCTGCGCGGAAAGGTGCAGTTGTGGCTGTGCGAGCTTCAGTGGTGTTGCAGCGTAGTTGCTGTCGTGTTGTTGCATGTGGCACCCGGTGAGTTGCCGCGTACCGGCACACCTCCCTCTCGTATGCCCATTTGGGGAAATCGGGGTCGATGACAGGGTGCGGCCCTTCGCAGCCTGCACATTTCCTTTCGCAAGAGTTGCAGTCGGATGCCGCGTGGTGACTGACGCACTGGCTGCGGCGTACACTGAGCTTATACACCCTTATAGGTAGCTGCAGTACTGCTACCTATCGATGGAGCTATAAATTCCATTAGCCGCACTAGTGCCACCTGTCCGTTGACCGTAGTTCTAATATTGGCCAACAGACGTTGGCGCTGTGGTCATTTCTGTGAAGTGAGTCGGTTAGCTCGTTTACACTTACGTACGCGTGCTGCGCTGACATACATTTTCCATGCATACATTCGGGCGTGCGAGTACATGCTTACGTACATCTGGCGTACGTGCGTTCGTCCTTACGTACATCTGCCTAAGAATGCCTATGGCCTAAAACTACCGAGTGTTGACACAATACTAAATATTCGCTTCTTTCTTTAAATTCTCGTTTTGCTTTTCTGGATGTGCTTGCGGATTTAACCAATGGCATATGTGAAGGTGATAATGACCATGCCTGCACCGCTCGGTTCATGTGGTGATAACGACCACACCTGTACCGCTCGGGTCAGGTGGTGATAACGACCACACCTGCACCGCTCTGGTCAGGTGGTGATAACGACCACACCTGCACCGCTCGGCTCATGTGGTGATAACGACCACACCTGCACGCTCGGCTCATGTGGTGATAACGACCACACCGCACCGCTCGGGTCAGGTGGTGATAACGACCACACCTGCACCGCTCGGCTCATGGTGATAACGACCACACCGCACCGCCCGGGTCATGTGGTGATAACGACCACACCTGCACCGCTCGGGTCAGGTGGTGATAACGACCACACCTGCACCGCTCGGGTCAGGTGGTGATAACGACCACACCTGCACCGCTCGGGTCAGGTGGTGATAACGACCACACCTGCACCGCTCGGCTCATGTGGTGATAACGACCACACCTGCACCGCTCGGCTCATGTGGTGATAACGACCACACCTGCACCGCTCGGGTCAGGTGGTGATAACGACCACACCTGCATCGCTCGGCTCATGTGGTGATAACGACCACACCTGCACCGCCCGGGTCAGGTGCTGCGTGCGTGCGTGCGTGCGTGCGTGCGTGCGTGCGTGCGTGCGTGCGTGCGTGCGTGCGTGCGTGCGTGCGTGCGTGCGCGCGTGCGTGCGACTTGTAGAACATAAAATCGTTCTACAAGTCGAGCATTCGGTAGGCACCGTGTCCAACTAGGAGGTGCTTTGAGAACACCTCGCCTGCGGCTACTAGTGCTACCAATGGTCACTAGTAGTTATCAGCCGATATTAACGCTACCGATTACCAGTGCCGCTGGGTGCTTGCCAGGGTGACCAAAGGTTGCACAAGTTGTCGGCGGCCAACAGTGTCGCCAATGGTTGAAAATGTTACAACTTCTTACCATGCCATCAGTTGTTATTAGCTTCTATCAGTGGCCACTAGTTGCTACCAGTGGTTTCCAGCTCCTGATAGCTGTCACAAGTGATAACTATTTCCACCAGTGATCATAAAAGCCATCAGTTTTTGGAGCTGCTTTTTTTTTGCAAATGGCTAACAACGTCACCAGGTGCTGTTAGTTCTTACCAGTTGCTTGCCAATTGTTGCCGATGGTTTCCAGTCACCAGCTGTTACTGATGCTTATCAGTCACCAACTGCTACTGATAACTACCTATTACCACCTATTACCGATGGCTATCAGTCACCAGCTGTTACCAGTGGTTACCAGTCATTAGCTGTTACCGATGGCTACCAGTCACCAGCCATTGGCGGTGGTTACCGATCAGTGATAAATTATTTGTGAAGTAGGGTGAAATGAGGACCTATTGAACAATGAGGAGACATCCTTTCCAAAGAAGTATCGACATCGTGATTCTTGATGTGTGTTTATGAAGTTCCCATGCCTCGTTTCTAACGGTGGTGCAAGTATCATGATTATGCTCATCACTACAGATTGTGATACCTAAACATCTTGTACCTAACGCGATTTCAAGTACAACGATTACTCATGATTTGTCCACTGTTCAATACAATTTCCTGATAGTATGGCATTCTTATCATTATCATTAACAGAAGTATCCATACATCAGGTGTCTCCCAAGATAAACCAAAAAGATACAAATGTAAGCAGGCTATGGGTTCAAAATTGAGTTTGAAGGAATTAAACAATACAACGAGTGTTTTCATGGAGAAATCGACATCTTAGTGGACTCGTTACATCTAAAAACTAACGAAAAACCAATATTTTACCGCTTTTACCTGTGCCGCTGCGGCGCACCGCGCCTAGATGTTGATTGTTGGCGATTCTGGTCAGACTGTCCAGCTGCAGTCGACAGGCTTGTTCATCGACCGAACTGTTCTCGGCATGTCGGAACGCGGTCGCCACACACGAGCGAATATACTCTCCCAGGTCCCTGTGGGGCACACCAGAGGCCAGTGCCGCAGTCAAAGCCAGAGACTAGCGGCGCGAACACAAAGGCGTTCTCCCAGACTTCTGTAGTACAAACGGGAAGGCAATCACCACGAACTGTAGCACAGGCGTGAAGGTACCCTCCCACGTCCTTGTGGTACAGACGTGGAGGTACTCCCACAGGACCTTGCGGTAAAGACGTGAATATACTCTTACATGTCCTTGTGGTGCAGATATGGAGGTACGTTCCCAGGTCCTTGTGGTACAGACGTGGAGGTACTCTCCCCGTCAATTTAGTACAGAGGTGGAGGTACTCTCCCAGGTCCCCATGAGTCACGATACAGTTCCCACGTCCCCATGACACACGATACAGTTCCCATGTTCCCATGACACGATACAGTTCCCATGTCCACATGCCACGAGATACCGTTCCCATGTCCCCATGACACACGACACAGTTCCACGTCCCTGTGACACATGACACAGTTTTCATGTCCCCATGACACACGATACAGTTCCCACGTCCCCATGACTCACGACACAGTTCCCATGTCCCCATGACTCATGATACAGTTCCCACGTCCCCATGACACATTTTCCACGTCCCCATGACTCACGACACAATTCCCACGTCCCCATGACGTACGACACAGTTCCCATGTCCCCATGACACACGATACAGTTCCCAAGTCCCCATGACACACGATACAGTTCCACGTCCCTATGACACACGATACAGTTCCACGTCCCTGTGACACATGAGACAGTTCAACGTCCCTGTGACACATGACACAGTTACCACGTACCCATGACACACGACACAGTTCCCATGTCCCCATGACTCACGACACAGTTCCCACGTCCCCATGACTCACGACACAGTTCCCACGTCCCCATGACACACGACACAGTTCCCATGTCCCCATGACACGCGATACAGTTTCCAAGTTCTCCTGACACGCGATACAATTCTCACGTCCCCATGACACGCGATCCAGTTCCCACGTCCCCATGATACATGATACAGTTCTCAGATCACACTGTGCCAATGCGCCACTGTTTCTTCATGCAGTGATATAGACCCAAGTAAAAAAATGTTCAGCTGTGTCGCAAAAACAATAGCCGCCCCATGTTCTGCATAATTCCAATGGCACATGTGTAGAAGGTAGAGGAGGTAGTGGAAAGCTACACCCTACAGGCAGTCTACAGCCGTAACAAGAACCGATCTGGACAGTTTTAACGTCAGTGGGAAGACAAACGACGTCGTCTAATACTTGATGGCCGTTCAGACAAAACATGATCTGGGGATTCGGAAGCCGATTGATCGATTTAGTTCCAGAATGGGCACTACGTTGCCGGAATGTGGCGAGTGCAGGCAGTCGCGCAGAGCTACAATACACACACACACACACACACACACACACACACACACACACACACACACACACACACACACACACACACACACACACACACACACACACACACACACACACACACACACACACACACACACACACACACACACACACACACACACACACACACACACACACACACACACACACACACACACACACACACACACACACACACACACACACACACACACACACACACACACACACACACACACACACACACACACACACACACACACACACACACACACACACACACACACACACACACACACACACACACACACACACACACACACACACACACACACACACACACACACACACACACACACACACACACACACACACACACACACACACACACACACACACACACACACACACACACACACACACACACACACACACACACACACACACACACACACACACACACACACACACACACACACACACACACACACACACACACACACACACACACACACACACACACACACACACACACACACACACACACACACACACACACACACACACACACACACACACACACACACACACACACACACACACACACACACACACACACACACACACACACACACACACACACACACACACACACACACACACACACACACACACACACACACACACACACACACACACACACACACACACACACACACACACACACACACACACACACACACACACACACACACACACACACACACACACACACACACACACACACACACACACACACACACACACACACACACACACACACACACACACACACACACACACACACACACACACACACACACACACACACACACACACACACACACACACACACACACACACACACACACACACACACACACACACACACACACACACACACACACACACACAAACGCACATAACTTCCTGTTCAAATAAGACATTCATCTGCTTCCAAAAATTATGTTCTACTACGCTTCCTTCGCGATCATGTACTTGCATGGGTTGGGTGTGATGTTTCACCGTGCATACTGACGACCTAAGGTGGATTGCCCATTTCCTTCTTGGAATTGATAGAATGTCATGAGCACGTGTAGTCAACCTTGTCAATCGCGCATGCTGCGTTTGGGTGTGAAGTACGGCAGTCCTTCCCGTGACACTGTACCCATTCGGCAGTCTAGCCCGATGTCGACAAACGCGTACCGCGACGTGCGCGTTACGAACGTACGTGGCCGATTTTGGTATTGTTGCGCTGGCGTCGAAACTGGTTGTATCTGTTAGAGAGATGTGTGCCATCATTCGCGCCGCAGTGCACACGCCTAAAACCTGAACGCGGTGTGCCGAATATGCAAAGCCGGTGAAGCCAGCTAAAATGGGCACCATCGCGAAACGTCGAGGGCGTAGGTCGATGGCAATAAGTGGTCTTTGTAATTTGAAGAAAGGCTTCGACATGAGTTGATATTTAAAATCCTTGTTTCAAGATTTCCCGGCGTTGCTATGTGTCAGTTTAGTCATCTTTATGTAGATTATCATCCTTATAAAATTATATTTACAGGCCATTTTTATGTAAATTATCCGACTAAAATGTGCAGCGAACAAGAGAACATGCTCAGACGAGAAATGAGCAGAAGTCCATCCCCAATCCTCATTTCTTCGGCCGGAGAGCACGGAAAATATCAGCAAGACCAGACAATCGATATCCTCACGGCATCTCGACACCTGCCCAAGGATTGGATCACGTCGAGTATTTACTTTCACCAACAAGGCGTGCAGCATTACTTCATCCGTAAGCATCCGAAATATAACAAGCAGCAGTTGTTAACACTAAGTGCAGATATCGCGCTATCCAGACGTGCCGTTTCGTCCGGAGATGAATGGTATTATCATATTATTATTACCATATTGTATTTGACAAACAATAGCCAAACCTGCAGGTTTGTGTGCTCAGACATCACTCTCACAATTGAACATTGTGGATTTGGAATAAAGGCATAATTATGTCACATTCTAGTATTGTATTACCAGTGCATACATTCCAAATTCGATTAATCATAATTTGGAAACCGAAACGAGAAAGAAGCTGTAGATTGAAAAACTTCAAGGGCAGATGTGGTTTGATAAGACCAAACCATTCCAGACAACCAGCTGATATTCTGGCCATTTTGCATCAAGTCATAGGAGGAATGGCTCGTGCGCCGGCACCCACCTTCCCGACTTGGTTCGGTCAACCGGCCACTTCTCAAACAACCTCAGAAAGCCCCTGTATGTGCTGGAACCCATTGACGAGCAGAGATCTGCAACAACGCCGATACACATCTGTCACTGGATCGGGGATCTGCAACGCCGGGATCTGCAACGACGGTACTCGGTCGTCAGTGGGAGACAGTTGGAAGGACTTCCACTAGACACCCCTGGCCTCTGAAAGTATGGTGTGGTCAACTGAACTGAGTGTAGTGCACTGCAATATGGGGCCATCAAGTATGGATGAGATGCTCATGGCATAAACACAGGCATTTTCACCTGCCTAAGATGAAAATAAAGTTATATTTTGGAAGTGAGTATATTTACAAATTTTCCCAAGTTTAATTTCCAGCAGACCTCACATTCTGTGGCCTGCCATGATTTAGGCAGCACTAAGCATTAATAGCAGTGCCAACAATGTTCTCCAATATTAAAAAAAAAATTGTTCAATTATTTCACATTCCCCTACCCTTTAATAGGTAGGCAGGAGTGCCCTTCCATACCTGTGCGACCTAATTACTTTAAATTCCAAGGGTGAGAGGAAGGTCGTGGTAAGCAAATCAAGGCAGGTCACACCACTCCCTGCTCCTGCTTCTTGCTGGACAGATCCCACCACCAGATATTAGTAAAGATGTTCCTGAAGCCCTCTCAGACAATTAGTAATGCTAGTAACGTCTTCAAGGACTCCAGGAAAATAACTGCTATAGGTGTTAATGGGTAAATAATACAAAATCATAATCTTGCACATGCATCTCCTAAACTACTACTACACTAAGGAGAAAGGACGAACCAAGTATGAAGAAGAAAGAAAAGAAAACATGATTCTTAAACAAAAATGTCCAATTGATACCAGATCACCATGCATACCAACATTCATTGAAAAAGTTCATATTTTCTAATAATGTATTGCCTGATGTGTTTCTTCAAGATAATTTTACTCCTAGGTACATCGTCAATCCTGCGGTAGTGAGAGCAGTATATTTTATTCCAGGCTTTTGGTGCAATAAAGGGTAATGAAAACATTCTATAATTGATATCAGAAAAGGGTATTTGAAAGTGTTGTCTAACTCTGAGGCCATCTTGTTCATGAAGTTGAAACATATTAGAAAGAGGTGCTGGCAATGATTGATTTGGAAAGCCTAGCATGATGTAAATACATTGCTCATCAACTATGTCCAGAAACTTTAGAACTCTATGTTTAATGAACAATTCATTTGTATGGTATAAGTAAGGTTTCTTATGAACAATCCTAATAACATGCTTCTGCAGCTTGATAATCTTGTCAAGCTAAGAGTGGTATGTACTTCCCCAGACAAAAGCACAATGATTTAGATATGGCAATATTAAAGAATTATACAGAAGAAGCAATTCACAACATGAAAGTATCTTGTCTTGCCTATAATTCCAATACTCCAGCTAAGTTTTGAAGAGATGGCATTCATATAGCTTTTCCATGTCATGTCTTCATCAATAAATACACCTAAATGATTTACAAAGCTATGCCTTGTAAAATTGGAAGTATTTACTTTGAAATGAGTGGTAAATACTTCCCCCTAATACCTTTTGTGATATGTAATAGAGTATGTACTCACATGGTTTCCTGGAAAAAATTGACATACAGTCTTCTCAGCATTAATAGATAATCTGTTGGTATGAAACCATGCAATTATTTTGGGTATTACCTCATTTATTTTACTTTGTAATTCAGAATGATCATTAGCTGTAATAGTTACAGGAGTGTCATCTGCAAATAGGTAAAAGCTAGCCAAATTGGAAATATTGCAGAGATTGTTAATGCATAAAGTAAATAGCAGAGGTCCAAGAATCAAACCTTGAAGAACATCTTTTGTGATATGTAATGGATGTGAGATGATGTCATGTATCTTGGTTTTTTTAAAGATCTATTTGATAGGTATGAGGTTAACAGTTTCTATATATTTCCTCTAAAACTAATAAAGTTCAATTTTTAAAACAAAATGCTGATGCTGAGTGTAAAGTTTTAAAAAAATATAGATACAGAGTACAAACTAATTTATTATTTACAAGGATTTAGTTACTTTGTTATGCATCAGAGCAATTGGCATGTATGTGCTGTTTTTTCCTGAAACCAAATTGCAATGGGTGCATGATATTATTTTCATTTAGAAATGATGATACCGAAAGGTGTATTAATCTTTCCAGAACTTTCGAAAATATTGGTAGCAAAGAGATTGGTCTATAATTAGTAAATTGATTATATTCTCATGATTTATATACAGGAATTATACCTGCAGATTTTAATTATCAGGGAATATTGCAATGTTCAGACAAAGATTAAAGAAATATGCTAGATGTTGCAAAATACTTCTATGTTCCAATACAAAATTTTGTACTAATTTTATCCATACCTCCACCAACAGGGTTTAAAGACTTAATAATATCTCCAATTTGAGCATCATTAACAGAAGGAATATTGTTAATGCTTGCATAATTAGGCTGTGTAAGATAATATAATGGACTGATGTGTGTTGCGGGTATTTTTTCCCCAACTCACCACCTATCATTGAAAATAAAAATGTATTAAATTTATCAGGTATTTGTTCATTTGCACAGGTAGCCCCAGAGTTATCAACAAAGCACACTGGAGGAACTGTTTGCAATTCATTCTTGTGTATAATTTCATTCAAGTACTTCCATGTTTTTTGCCATCACCTTTGCTATCCTGGAATGCCCTCTTGCAATATAATGGTTTCACATCCCTAAGCACACTGCAAAGCATGTTCATATACATTTTGTATTCGTTTTAATTCAGTAAAATTATATTCCTAATATATATTGCATATAGTTTATTTTTTGTATTTACTGAACACAGAAGTGCAGGGGTTACCCATGGTTTAATTGGATTCTTTCTTCTACTAGGTGTAAAAGTTTTAGATAATTTTTTAAAATACCTATTTCATATGCCTTAATAAGTTTGTTACATTGCGTGAGACGAAATGTACGACCCTCAATATACCAGGAGGTGCTGGGTTTACTCAACATCAAAAGTAGCGTTAGGGATCATGCTATATTACTCAACGTTTCGGCCAGGGGCCATCATCAGGAGTGATATAAAAAATGGCAGGGTTAACAATTGAAAAAACGCGGGAAGAAAGCGTGCAAAAATACACGTGAAACACAGAAAAGGATCTCCATTGCTGCAGACACTACAAGAAACTCCAAACCAGAAATCAACTAGGTCAAGATAAAATCCTCTGAGGAAGCCCGGGCCGATGGTCCATATACATATCGACACATATATAGACATATATCGAATGTAACGCTTAATACATAAAATATAATTTATGTTCATGTAATTTTATGTGATATACCAAGACGTCGTTTGCGTGTTTAGTTGCGGCCGTAGATTACGTATGTGTAGAGATTCGAGGACCTTCAGGTCAGCGTTGTCCCTGGCTGTTGCTAGAATTTCTACTTTGAAGTTTGTGTTAGTGTCGCTGTGTTCCATGTTAGAATGTTTGCCGATCATGTGTTCGCCTAAAGGTGTGTATTCTCTCCGAAGTCTGGCATCTCCCAAGTGCTCATTGTACCTATCCCTGATGCTACGCTTGGTTTCGCCGACATAAAATATTCCAAGACAGCTGTTGCACGTTATTTTATAGACTACGTTTTTTCGCGTGCATCTACCTTTGAGCCCGTTACTACAGGTGTGGCATGTTCGTCTACCAGCAGGGCATGGCGACAATTCCAGGGCTGAGCGGACCAGGTACGATTTCAGTGTAGGTCCGCTAGTCCAGGCTACCCTAACATGATCTAGATGAGACGAACGGATAGCTGCATTAACCTGTCGACATAGTTGGTCATCTACAAAAGGAAGTCTCATGTAGACGTAGTTGGGATTGCTACATGCAATCCCATGGGATTGCTACATACATCCCAACTATCAAAGACTGCCACTGAATGTCTTGTTATAATTGTGCTTTGAATTAATGACAGATTAAGAAAAACTGGAAAATGATCTGATAAATCATGAAGTAGAATTTCATTTCAAAAGATTGTAATTGAAGTTCCCTGCTATGACACATGTACACTTTGTGTTTTCCAATGAGTCAATTATTTTTTCCAAGTAGTCCATCAATAAAGTGTGGCTCAGGCTTGGAGGTCTATATATTTCCCCCACTAGGAATCTCTTTGCTGGTACACCCATCTTCATTTTGATTTCCAGAAAACTTGTCTCAAAATGATCACTCTCCAGGTATTTTCTTTCCCTAGCCTCATATCTATTGCTTACATATCTTACTGTACCTCCACCTTCACCTTCTTTTCTACTAGATGCAGATATTATAATTTTTAGACCAACATATTGTTCTAAATTTTCTTCAACCATGTCTCTGACACACAAATAACTGACCAATAAACTCCAAATTTGCTAGAAGATTAATAACATCAAATTTATTATATTAAAGATTAATAACTATAGGAAGTTAAGTGGTTGAGGTAATGATAATATTTACACTGTGACAGTATATGTTCATGAGGAGGGTACTTCTCACTCAAATCATTCCCTAGTAACTCTAATGTAGCTTCTTCATAGTGATCATTTGATAGTGTTATGGCAGAAAAGTTTGTTTGGGATGATTTTGGTTGTTCTAGTTAGGTTAGGTTAGGTTTTGTTATGTGATGTTATATTATATTTATTATGCTACTTTATCTTAGGCTAGGTGAGGCTAGGTTATTTTCTCTATGATCTGTCCATTCATATGTAATTTTTGAATGTTTGGTTAAATCAGAAGTCAGCAGACAGGCCACATGCAGCCACAAACATCATGGTAGGGATGTCTTTGCTGTGTACTGATTGCACTCCAGAACCTCACAAAATTATCAAGCCTTCATTTCAGGACAAACATGCAAGTTTATAATTTTCCAACAGGGTGTCATTCCCAGAAAGGTTTTTTGGCCAAATTGTTCCAGGGTCTGCCAGCAATTGTTTTTGAAGGAATTCCATGGCCACAAGCTTCTTAATTGCCTTCTTGAAGCATCAAATCTGTATAAGCCTCAGCATAAGCACCATGCTGGCAGTCTGATACCACCAGGGTGGGAAACTTACTTTCCGGGTTTGGAGTCGGAGTGCAAACAGATTTCTTCTGGAGTACATTTTCATGGACATATTATTTTGCATGCATGGAATCTATTTGCCAGCAACTAACAGAAAAATCATATGTACCTAGTCAGTGCCTATGCAATACGCATAAGTAATACACATCATTTTTGGTCACATCAAAGCATAGAAACAAAGTGAACAATGGACGGCACCACAAGACAGGGAGTTGTGATGATCAGCTCAGCTTTGTCTCTTGTAACTCACAGGAGCAATGTGCTTTCCTTCCACTGTTGGTCTCAGTACAAGGCTAGCCAAATGAAAAACAAACACAAATAATGCATGCTTCACCCTCAGCTCATAACACACCTACCTACATACTCAGCCAATCCCAAACCACTTCCTCACACTCGACAGTTGGAAGTGATGGCAGTGTGCAAACAAGGTCTTGTGTTTGCAGTATGGCACTGTTAAACATGTGTTCAAAGTTGCTAATGATTATCACATCATTTAAAAATACCTTGCGTTGATTGGTTGTAAGTTTTCAGAACAGAAAATGCTAATGAAGCAAATTTATATTGGCGGCCTCCAGGACTCCGGAAGTTGTCTCTTATAACGGTCAGTCTTTCCCACTATAGGGTGGCTAGAAAGCAGGCTTCTGGAGATGCATAGGCCGAATTTGTAGTGACCGGAGGTCACTATTCAGTGCACAGGTGCAAGGTTTAGCACATTGTGGTCAGCATTTCTGCTGGTTGTGGTGTGGTGTGGTATGTGTTTGGGTGTTGTCTGTGTGCTTGATGGTATGAAAAGTGGCTAGTTTATTTGGTTATCACAAGTAGAATAACATGTTTGGTGGATGTTTTATTCAATCTTGTATTAGTTTTTTTGTAGCATTTTTGTTCCTTCTGCATGTTTGTGTCAGAGTACATGTGGAGCCCATTCTATCTAGTATGAATCTGGAGTGCAAAAATGTTTTAAGAGATGAAATCTCTTAAGAAGTGCCTTAATTCCCACCCTGGATACCACCCAGATAAAAATTGATGAGCCCCAGCCTGGACCATCTAATTAAGGAATGTCAATGTTTGCAGCATTCATCCATAAAATACTGTTAATATTGAGTGCATTCCCTCAATACCACACCTATGATATCATCAATTTTGTTGACAGCCATTTACCCAAAAGTAATCAGCTGCAGAGAAATTAAGGGTTGCAGTCTTAATCAAATTAAAAAGCAGTATTAAAAAAACAAGCTAACAACCTGCAAATTTACTGGTTAGGCTAGGTTAGGTTATATTGCATTTTTCCCAAACATTTCTTTTTATGCTGTTACCTAATTCAAATCTCCATTTTTGTGTTATTTCGATGGATTATTTTGGCTTAATGGTGCACTGAATGCAAGGTCATTTAGTGCCCATTCGATGTCATTTTGCTCACATGAAAAGTAAGCATTTGTACAGAAAATGAGTGTCACCATCATATTAATTACATTTATAAAAATGCATTGGAATGATAAATTTGAAGAATGTATAAAACACCTTAAAGGACAAATTTACCTTCCAGGCATCCTGTAAACATACGTAGGAAGGTAGGCTAACTATCTTACCCTCGTTTTGACGCTTCCAAAACAGCACAGAAATAGTAGGTATTTCAGAGCGTTTGCTAACACCCTATAACGGAGTTCAAAGATATCTAGGTATACAAGTGTACCGATAATTTTCCAGAAGCGCGCCCAGCCGACCCTTGTCAATGTTTATTGGCAGCCGGTGACGTCATCTGGGCGCTGATTTCGGTTCGGGAGGTTATCACGACAGCAAGAAATGGCCCTTTTCCGCGTACGTTTCTGACTAGGAAGTATAAGTTAAAGGTATAAATTATACGTCATCTGAAAGTTTGTTTCATGGTATTTTGACAATCATGGTAGGCTTTCACATGAACGTGTTAGTTACCGTGTAAAATGGTGCTATTTAGACCCATGTCATATCAATCGACACTATTTAAATTAAGCGGCGTGGGTGGCGTGGGTAGCGTGGTAACCGCCCCACCGATCCCCGAACTCCCCGGCCCACTGCCCCTCGAACTCGCCGCTCACCACTCCTTCCCACCACACCCCACCCAGGACCTGGCCTGCTCCCACATCCTCTCCACTTCGGACCTGGCCCTTATCCACATCCCCTTCTCCCACGACCCGGCCTCCTGCCACACTCCTTCCACCGCGAGTCCGGCATCCCACGTCAACCCCACCGAGGAATGGGGCTGCCAAACCGAACCTCCCACAACCTCCTGCACACATACCTAAACCCACTCGAAAACCACGTCTGAGGCCAGCACTCAGACCGAACCTGTTTCTCCTGCCATGCCCGTCGAGCCCACAACACCAGAGCGACCCACCGCGCCTACCAAGCGCAAATCTCGCCGCCACTCCACCCAATCACCCCCCAGAACCCGTGCGACCAGGTCAAGGCTACCACCACTGCCTGGGACACCTCCCAACACTCTCTCCGTCAATCGATTCAACCTCTCTCCCCAACTCGACACCGACACTTCCCCAGTCTAGGAACACAGAGCTACTAAACGTTCGGCAATGGGACTTTTTCTCCAGTGGAACGTCGGAGGCATTCCAGGCAAATTCATAAAATTTAAATCTGAATTCTTGCAACAAAAACCACTACTCGCTGCGCTCCAAGAAACTCACTTTCGAGATTCTGACTCAACTTGGAACATAATTCCCGATTACACTTGGCACCTAAACAACGTAAACGGCCCACATAGGAAATGGGGCGCAGCCATACTCATAGCAAACAGCATACCTCATCGTCGAGTAACGTTAAATACTCCCCTGAATTGCGTAGCAGTCAACCTCAAAATTGCACATTGCCAAACCACAGTAATCTCACTATACATTTCGCCGTCAGCTGAAACCCCCACACCACAGGAACTGAACGACCTGCTGCTTCAGGCCCCTCCACCAGTTCTCATTATGGGGGACTTTAATGCTAAACACCCCTCGTGGGGAAGCGACCGGACCGACACTAGAGGGCACCAAATTCACCAGTTTATTTCGGACCACAACCTAGTACTTCTTAACACCGGGGCCGCCACCCGCCACAACCCGACCTTATTAGGATCAGACACTTGCATAGACTTAACGTGCTGCACCCCACGACTTAGCTCACTATTTGACTGGTCAGTTTCAGACGTTCCCGGGCTGAGCGACCACTATCCAATCACAATTAGGCTCAGCACGGACGCTATCCACCACACCAAACTATTCAGACAATCTTGGAATTTGAAAAGAGCGGATTGGACTAAATTCGAGGAACAGGTGGACCTCAACCTAGCAACTTCAGATACCAGTAAGATAGAGACTATCCTAAGGGCCATGAGCTCAGCAGCACAATATTCAGTCCCAAAAAGTAACAAACCTAGGAAACAGGCATCTACGCCATGGTGGACCCCGGACTGTCAAAGGGCAATCGCCACACGCCGCCGTGCCCACAAACAATTCAAAAGATGCGTGTGCAAAGCACACCTATCAGCATACAGGCAATCTAAAAAACACTGCCGGTACACAATTCGAACAGCACGCCAAAACTCTTGGCAGTCTTTTGCCTCGCAATTCAATAGGTTCACACCTACCGGCAGAATCTGGGACCTGATGAACCGCTTCAACCTGAAACGCCCACCACCAGGCCCTTTCCCCCAGCTGACGGTGAATGGACAGCACATCACTGACCCACAACAAGTCGTAGACCACTTTAAACAGCACAACGCCAGCGTATCCGGCAACACCAACCATGACACGACTATAGTAAGCGTCCTAGACGCCCTTGCCTCCAAAGCAAATTTTAGCTCTGAGAAATCTACAATCAGTCATTCACTATGCACGAATTAGAACTTGCTCTCAGCAAGTGTGGAAACACGTCGGTTGGGCCGGACGACATTCATTACCAGTTTCTTAAACGTCTTAGCAAAAACTCCCTAACGTATCTACTAACGGCCATAAATGAACCGTACCAAACCGACACGTTTCCCGCATCCTGGCGGGAGAGCGTAGCCATACCATTACCAAAGCCGCACAAAGATCACTCCACCCCAAAAGGCTATAGACCCATCTCACTTACTAGCTGTGCTAGCAAGCTCGTCGAACGCATGGTCAACACACGATTGAGGCAATTGAGGCAATGAGGCAACACAACGACCTGCTCGACGAATTTCAATGCGACTTCAAACGGCAAAAATAAACTACAGACAATCTCATTAGGTTAGTGCATGACAGCAAAAGTGGTCTATACATCAAACGCACAACAATAGCTGCCTACCTAGACATCACTGCCGCCTTCGACCGAGTACACAAGTCAGCGCTGACACACAAACTCCATAAGATAGGCCTACGCGGATACATGGCGCACTTCATCCTCAGCTTACTCAGGGATAGGACTCCTAGGGTCCGATGCGGCAATGTCACATCAAACACCACAACTCAGGAGCAGGGCCTGGCTCAGGGGAGCGTGCTTTCGCCGAGCCTCTTCATCATCATGATCAACGACATACTTGCCGACCACGGGGACACTTCACTTCACTACTCACTTTTCGCGGGCGACATAGCAATCTGGACAACATCACAATGCTTCCTTAAAGCTGAAAAAAAACATTCAGGCAGGACTAGACCACATTGCAAAGTGGTGCACAACTTGGGGCTTCACCCTGTCCGCAGAAAAATCGGCCACTGTCACATACAGTCGTCTCCGTCCCACACCGAAAACGTTACTTAAAATCGATGGCAAAGCCATCGAGCAGGTGAAAAGTTTCAAATTCCTAGGGGTGGATTTAGACGAAAAACTCAGTTTCAACACCCATATCACCGACATCACGAAGCGAAGCTCGAAGCGCGTCAACATAATACGTGCACTTGCAGGCACAGACTGGGGCGGAGACAGGAAAACACTTCTGCGACTGTACACATCAATCGTACCACCAATCATAGAATACAACAGCATCATTTTTTCCACAATTTCAGAAAGTCAGAGTAAAAAATTAGAAGTCATCCAAAACAGCTGCATCAGAGCAGCCACAAGCGCCCTTAGCGCTACACCGATAGCTAGTCTTCTAGTAGACTCAAACACACCATCACTCCACCACAGGAGGACACAACACCTGTGCCGTTACCACAGCAAAATCAAATCCATTCCAAATCATCCGGCACAGCGCTGCTTCATGCCTGGCAGATACGACAAGAGCCGATTTGCGCGCAAACTTCCACCATATAGCATTCAAATTGCCACGGCTCTCTCAGATCTTAACCTCACAATGCCATCCACTGCAGCTCGACCGCCCAATAGGCCCTTCTGGACTTTCAGTCAACCAAAGGTCGAGTACTTGCTCTCGGAGAAGAAAGCCACTATCACATCGGCGGAGGTTCTAGGCCTCTTTCAGAAGTTCGCCGATGACAGGTAACGAAGAAGCAGACCGGCTCGCAAAGCAAGCCTTAGCATCGAACACCCACCCCAGCGTGGAATATTCGGTAGACGATTGCAAAGCACTCCTACAACATCGCATTCGCCAACACCAACAGTGCACATGGACACAACACAACTCAACACAACACGAATCCAACCACGCCCACGCAATAAAACCAACCATAGGCATATGGAACACATCAAATCAGTCTCACCGACAGAAAGAGGTCATCCTCACTAGACTTAGAACCGGTCGCACAAAACTAACACAGCCTCGATTAGAGGATGACCAACACACAACACCTCACTGCGACACCTGCAACACCACGTTAAGCATAGGCCACATCCTGCTAGACTGCAGTAGCTTTAGCTCTCAGAGACAACCACTTAAGGCCTTCTGCCAGAGAGAGGGCATCACCCTATCGCTTCCATCGCTTCTCGGTGACAAACACGCAGAACTCATTCAATTGCTATTTGAATATCTGTATGCCACAGAACTAGCAGGAGCTCTCTAGGCACCATCAACGTTCACATCAACTTTCAATACATGACCGCTTAACACTGGTAGGAAACACGTAAATAGCCACATGGCGTCGGACGTACATGAGACGATTTGCTTCCCAGTTAGGAATAATTGGCTACCTAGCGTTGCCGTCGGAGGTAGATGAGCCGACTTGCTTTAGGAAAACAACGAAACTTACAAACAAACAAATAGATTAGCTTAACGTAAAACGACTACCCAGAGGAGCTGTCGGAATTAGAGGAACCAAATTATGAAACGCCGTACTAACCCAACTGACAACCCTGCATGGCATGCATAAACTAACAAACTACTAACAACTAACACGCGGCAGCCGGCGTGAGAGGCGGTGTGGACAAATGCCTCCTTGTCCGCACGGTAAAAATCCCTCGGTGCTCTTCGATAGGAGTAGGCTAAAGCCGGCACCCGGGCAAAATCAACTCGACACTCAAAACACCCCAGCCCCACACAAACCGCAAATTATTATGTGGAGGAGCAAAGTAACATTAAAATCAGTTAGACATCAGGGAGACGTCCCCAACCCAGCTCCCGCCTTCAGCACCCAAAAAAACTTCGCACAAAGTATAACGGTAAATTCCCTTAACGTAAATGTCCACTTGCCAGCATCTTGATCGTAACACTCGCTTTCATAGACAGATATGCAACGTGTTCCTTTAAAGGCGGCGCAAATGACCTTTCTGGTCCGGCACGCCTAAAAAAAACACTCCCCCCCCCCCCGGTAGCGTGGTTTGTGGTGCATAAGTTTCCAGACTCAGAAGTAGCCGGTTCAAGGCTGGAGGCCGGCAGCTTCTTGTGCGCGTCGTGGGAATTCCTTCTAATAAGCGACAGTGGGTTAAGACATTGTTCACGTGGGAAGGTCCTTTGCATAAAGAGAAGGTAAGTACGTAGATATTCTGTAAGGCTGGGGTTTGGCCACCTCAAATTGAAGGTTAGGCACTGTTTCTATTCAGCCAGGCATAGGAAGTACGTAACCACAGCTCATGGCAGTGTCCAGGCCCCCAGTCCCTTCCTGGCATGGGCGGTGGGCCATCGGGGGTGGGATAGGGGACAGGTCCCCCATGAATTTAATCATCTTGGCCCTACGGCAGTGCGTCGCAAATATTGAGCTAAAAACTAACGGCTGCCCTTCCCTCTCCCACCAGAACTCACCGACCAACATTAGTCCCTACTCTTCGGGGTGTACATTTAATCACAGTACGTCATTATCAAGGTGGCAAAACCAACAATTGCGCATGCTGCCGAACAGTCAAATGACTTGACCTGCGCTGGAGTCAGAGCGATGCCAATTCTAAGCTCGGCTCCACGCCTTTCACGATACACGGCGAACACACGTCACCAGGACTGACAAGCATTGCTTTGACAGGAGCAGACGTTGGCTAAAATATTTCGGCGTGCTAATACTTTGTGGAGTGCTGGCGCGAAATGAAAAATAACGCTTTCCGAACCATGAAGGACCGATTTAGATTCCGCAACAACTCGGTGGAACCAGTAAGCGCTAAGATGGATCTTAGATATACGTGCGAGGATTTCGGTTCGATTATCATGCATTGCCAGAGGCTTAACGCGGAGCTTGGCAGGGTTGGGGAAGCATCCCTATTCCTCCCCCACCGTGGCTTTGCCCATGTTCACACCCCGTTATTCGTCATTCTCAGTCGAAATGAATTGGCTGCGTCACGGACACAATGTGGATCAAACTTCTGTCATGCATGCAATAATACAGTGGCAACAGCAATTCCAATGCCAGACCAGCTCGCAAGCAATTTTAATAGCAGCAGAATTGTTCGCGGAATGGAAAATTACCACGTAATACCATGCATGGTTTATAAAACTTGTATTGTCGATGTAATTGCTACACAGTATCTAAGCTCACTACCAAAAATCATGGCCGCCTCCTACCCGGTAAACAAACATGTGTACTCACGACCATTCATGGTTATCGAGTAGTTCCATGGTGGGTAGTGGCCTATAAACCCTGCATAGCACATGGCAACCGGGCATTCATGCAGGCACCAAGATAATGAAAAAAAAACAGAAGAGATGCTTAGTGGGCATTTAGAAAACAAGTCAAAGGCATCATTAATTTAGATTCATTTAATATCAGCTGATCTATTGATACCACTGAAGATATCATAGCTAAATTTAGGTGCAACCAGGTGAAAGGGGTAAGGTGAGTCACATACAAATGATCAGAAATATTTACACATATCATACTCCGGAATGGTTCAATTTTGTATGCTTGGACCAAAGATGTGTGCATACAACTTCCCAAAAGGAAAACAAGCATACAAATAATACCTCAATAAAATACAGAATACAGATGGCACATCCATAACTCCAATACAAGCCTGCTCAGATTGGAAACAGCCAGCTTTGGCAGGCAGGTACAATATGTACCTATATGTGGCTAAGCTTGCCCAGTGGGCGCCACTAAGCATTTGTTGTTTGTTTGACCTTCATCTCTCAGATGTTTGGTCCTCCATAATTTGACAATGTGCTCAGGAGTATTGCACTGGCACCCCCGATGCCTCAGGTTTAAGAGGCTTCATGGAAGCAAACCATTTCTGGTTTCATACTTCAAGCACACACACATTCACTCCCATAAACCCACATCATACCAATAGCACAATGGCAGTATGAATGGGAGTATGGCCAGGGGTGTCTTTGGAATAATTCATTGCTTGTGAGTCTAAACTTCTTCCACAAAAGCTGCTGTGACTCAATAATCAGCATGTCAGAATGCCTTCTCAGGTCAGAACGTGCCATCCAATTCATGGGTATGTTGATGCCAAAGTTAATTACACACTCTCATAAGTTCATCCACCAATTTTATGTTCCATTTCATGGAGAAAGCATATGCTTCTTTATTACTGATCACTGCTTGTATCCCTTCCTCGACCCCTAGCTCCTTTGGCTGCTCCACTCCTAGTAGTTCTGATTACAAATTCATCCAGATTTACCTTCTGAACTTTATGGCCTGCAGGAATGCCATCAGACCGACTGGATTGTTGGTGGAACGTGTGTTGCTTCAAAGGTGCATTTTGAGTGGCCTGCAATATTTCATCCTTGGTCATGTTGGGGTGAATTTGTGTATATTTTTGTTCTTTGCTTTTCCTAGCCAAGATGTTCCCATTTTTTGTGTGGTAATTTGCTATCAAATTTTCTTCCCAGAGATTGCCTAAAACTTGAATCTGCCTAGCACGTTTAGCTGTCAGATTTTCATGGATAATAATTTTAGATCTCAGTTCACCTTTCTGACTAAATTTTGCGTCATAGACTGCATTTCTGTCATCCAGATCCTGGAACTTAATGATCACTCTTCTGTTTTGCCTCAAGCGATGGCATGCTGAAATGGCACCTTTCAGGTCTACACCAAGCTTCTCCTTAATTATTTTTTTGGTGATTTCTCTTGTTTTTTCAGGGTCTTCAAATGTGTCTGGGGGGACAGTTGGGAATCCTCCCCCTCCGAGAATCAGCGAGTCCCTCCTGGTATACTGCTCAAGATCATCCAAATGAGAGTTTGTATCCATCAATTCTTTTTTTAAGTTTTGCGTTTTCCTCCTGTAGTAGTTTCAACTCACCCTTGAGCTTTTGGTTATCGCCTTTTACATCATCCATCTCACTCCTAATCTCTCTTTCAAATTTCATCATAGCTTCCCTTACCAGTCTACTTATATCCTCCATGGCACCCCTAATTTCTGGTCCCCAAGTTAAGTTAAGTTGCTCAGATCTAGTGCAAAGTAGCAATGATAGTCTGCAATGTTTAAGTTTTAAACTTCTCCAAAATAAACTAATATAAACAAAACGGTGCTAACTCCTGGCTAAACGCACGTCACTTTTGCCACGGTCCGATAACACGTCCGCACCGAACGCCGACCAGAGTTTGAATGAGAGATGGCTGTGAACATGGGAAACACATGGGATGCAAATTGTATTTAGCTAAACACATCAGTTTGCATTGTTCTTTGTATCCCGAGGCACCCTTGTGTTAGCTGCCTTGATCTATGGGCAGCTCACCAAGGAATGCCACACATTGAAAGATCCAATGAAGGTGCATACAGCCAAAGGAGATAGGCTGCTGCTGCATCTGATATGGGGGACGACAATAGGGGAAAAAAAGGCCCCCACCCTTTTTTTTCGGGGTGTAATAAGTATATTTTATTTTTTTTCACCCAAGGCAAGCAAAAAAACGGTTGTTGTGTTTTTTTTATATTTAAACTTTAAGAGGAGGGTAAAGGGGGGGGAGAAGAGGAAAACCAAAATAAGGAAGGACCCCCTCACCTACTGCCGATTGTTTCTCGGTTGTGCACTCTGTGGTGTAGGTGAATTTGTATTTTAGGCGCACCGACTGCGTTCGTCCTTTTGCGCACATGAATATATATATATATATATATATATATATATATATATATATATATATATATATATATATATATTCCGGCGCCCAACAGAGTGCGTACTAACACAACCATATATCGAAGAAGCATAATGGAAGGCATATATTGGTGGAAGTAAACACATGAAGCAGAAACAAATCTTGGGTTATTTTATGACGCAATTAACTGCTAGGTTACATAGCGTCGCCAACTTCTCACGCTAACTGGTCGCGGGTGGACTCGGTAATTCCGCTGGTTGCGGGACTCGAACCCATGATCTTGCGGTGAAGAGTCCAACACCCTACCGACTGAACTACCTCGGCTCCACCAAAGGCATAACATAGGAGGTTATCGGTAGCAGGTTCACATAAGCCACGTAACTTAATGAGATTGCATTGCGTCAATACATTACAATGCCCAACATGACAGTGCGTACATATCTGGCACCTCATAAATTCTGACGAAATGGCAAGAATAGATGGAACATCCTCATCGTGACATCTGTGGCTGAGAACAACTCGACATACATATATACACAAACTAATCACGAGCACAGGAATGGGACGATGAGTACGCGTAAACCTACAGGCTACCCTCTACCGACTTCACAAACACAGGCACATATCAGTTCTTGAGTTTGACATACACTCTGTGGAACTGCAACACGTACGTCTAGTCACGTGTAATTTTCGTGTAAAAAGTCCCGATATGTGATCAACGGCAGGTTGATATGTGATATGTGATACGTCCAAACAATGAAGAATTCAAACACTGATCTAAATGTGAATAAATGAGACGAATAAATGTCCGGATCCTCGCAAAGTACTTAACACGCGCACGTCTGGCGGTACGCGCCAACTTCGCATGTTCGGGGGGCAGATGTCTGCCCCCTAAGATCTATAGAACTATGCTAACTAGCGACAAACGGAAAACTGTGTTGGATAGCTGGTGACAGGCTCTATCGGAAGTGTTTAAGTCATTTTTTTCGCTCATGTCAACATCCAGATCACTGGGTCAATATTCAGGTCACAGTTCAAGTTCATGTGCTGATATCTAGAAAAAAGTAACTTCACCAAGATAATAATAGTAATATCGTTCAAATATTTTTTTCCAAACACTAGAAAAACACTTATTTTCATAATGACAGTACATGCTATCCCCCACCACATAACAATACGGTAAGTGTGGGGAATTTTTTTTTTGTGGCTAACGAAGAATACTGGTGTCAAATTAAAAAAAGATCCTAACTGAATGTAACCTAACCAACTGATGTTGGACCTCCTAAAACATACTCGTGTTCGGTCATCTAAAACCTACTGATGTTGTATGCTGGATGTTGAACGTGATTCACCAAGGAAATGGTAGATCCATTTTACCTTAATTACACCATTGCATCAATTGTGCACTGTAGATTAATTCACCTAGTGACATGGGAACTCAGTTAATGGAAATATACATTTTGCATCCTAGGCTGAATCTGT
The DNA here is from genome assembly GCA_034440575.1 of Imbricaverruca yamaguchii. Lineage (NCBI taxonomy): Eukaryota > Metazoa > Arthropoda > Thecostraca > Neoverrucidae > Imbricaverruca > Imbricaverruca yamaguchii. The sequence continues at coordinate 15,024 of JAOTOL010001265.1, read as the reverse complement.
CATCATTACCCCACGTATAAATTGGAGGTCATTATTCTGCTGGAATATCATGATGAAAAAGGCACACATAAATAACGACACAGCCATATAATAGCCATATACAGCCACATATAAACATATGTATTCAATTTTATAATCAAACCTGGCTTTGGCTTCTCATGCGTGACTGCCTATCCTGTCTTCTTTCCATCTTTCACTATACCCAAGTAGCCAGCCTTGTTCTTCATTCCACACAGTTAATGGAAAAGTGTTTTTTTTTAAAGGATACTGGGAAGAAATTGCTTGTAAGCCTTAAGCTCTTGGGACCCTAAAATGACACCTGTGAATTTCACCGGTTCCAGGCACAAAAAAAATGTTATATCTGTGCAATTTGACCTTCATATTTTGGTAGAGACAGGTCCATCATTTGATTTGATGGTAGAGACAGGTACATCATGAATATCACCATCTTTTTCTTATTTGTGCGCTCAACACGATGCGGGAGGCATCCAAAGGTAGGTGGTCGGGTAACGGAAAGTGTTCAGATACCTGCACTCTTCCACTCTTCCCCTACTGTGGTGACATTGTCAGGCTTTTGAGAGCAGTCAACTCAAGAAAACTACAGGGAAGTGACCGCTGATATTTTTTTAACAATTGCACCAGTATGCTTAGTGGCTACTAATAATTGGTACCACAATGGCTACAGTGAAGTAATCCTGCACAACCACATTCCCGTTCAGAATATGACACAACACTTCAGAACAATTATATGTTTTAAAGTTGCTGTATGCGAGTGGTTAGATAATCTTTCACAACCATGTGAAAATAGATGCTTTGTTCATTAAAAAAGTGCACAGTATAATTACTGGTTTGGTTATACAACAGCAACAGTAGAGCCATTTGTTGCATGCATGAAGTGTTTCGAAACCCCCTTACCCTATGACCACTACTGCCCAGCCATGATGCAATGGGCAGTTACGAAATTTTGCAGAATTTGGTGAAGGGCACAGTATGGCATGATTCCATATAGCACACAGGAACAATATGATAATTTGTAGGGGGACCAATGCACATGCTAATATTAATCACCAGATTGCATCAAAGGCATTTTGACCAAGTTGACATTTTAGGAATAGGACCATAATTCCCATAAATTGTTTGAGGTGTTGAGGTGTTCTCAATATTAACCACGCCATGGATAAGTTAATTCTGGGGATAGTGCCTTTCGGTTCAAAGCCACCGGAATGCTAGCAAAAGAAGATAGAAGCTTCAAGCTTTAATTAATTATAAATATGCTTTACAAACGGTGGGGAAGCTAATCGTGGGAAAAGCGCCATAATAGCGTTAAAATGAAAGCACCATATTTAATAGATTTATTAGTATAGTTCAAAACCAGAATATAAATCCGCAGTATTCTGGAATAAAAAAGCGCTTCTGGTATATAACGTCACCTGACGAAAGATTTCTCTAGATTAAACCATACTAGAACTGCGGACTTCGGAGTACCTGTTGTCTCTAGCTATCTTGCACCCAACTGCTTGCCTCTCACGGTTCAATGTCACCGAAACTCCCGCACTTGTTACATGTAAACAAAACAGGTTTTTAATAGTCTGACGTAATCAAGGATTACGGAGGGGGTGTTTTTTGTTTTGTTTTTTAATGTACGTAAAGCAAATGTACGTATGGAAGATGTACGTAAGCAAATGTACGTAAGCGCAGATGTACTGCCTCTCGGACTACGTCAAATATACTCTTCATGGCAGATGACAATTGTACGTAAACGCAGATGTGCGCATGGCTAATGTACGTAAACGCAAATGTACGTATGGCAAATGTACGTAAGCGCAAATGCACGTAAGCACAAACGTATGTAAGCGCAATGTATGTAAGCGCATATGTACGTAAGGGCAAATGTACGTAACCCAAATATACGTAAGGACAAATGTACGTATGCGCGCATGTACGTATGGCATGAAGACATAAAGACATAAAAGATTAGTGCAACTATGAGCCACAAGGTCCTTCTTGGCTGCACTCTGTACACTCAACCAGTTACTCACCGAAACCGTCGATCAGCCCTCCCTGGAATACTGAAAAGCAAGCCCTCTATTCTTATAATGATAGTCTATGCTGTTTTGGAGATGTTCAAAGTGCTCCTACTCACAATGGTTTCTGGCAGCTGGTTCCAGTGTTCTGCTACCCTGTTTTATTTATTTTATTTTATTTCTTCAATCTTTCTTCATATGCTAAGTTGCTTATGCCATTAGCCATTTTTGTAGCCCTCCTTTGTAATCTCTCTCTCTCTTTTTTTTTTTTTTTTTTTTTTTTTTTTTTTTTTTTTTTTTTTTTTTTTTTTTTTTTTTTTTTTTTTTTTTTTTTTTTTTTTTTTTTTTTTTTTTTTTTTTTTTTTTTTTTTTTTTTTTTTCTCTCTCTCTCTCTCTCTCTCTCTCTCTCTCTCTCTCTCTCTCTCTCTCTCTCTCTCTCTCTCTCTCTCTCTCTCTATCTCTCTCTCTCTCTCTCTCTCTCTCTAAAGGCGAACAATCTTTTTCATAGCTAGGAGACCAAGCTTGGATGCAGTATTCCAAATGTGGCCTGACGTATGCACAGTAAAGCTTCCTGATCACTTCCTCACTTCTGTATGATACATTCCTATTTATTGCCCCGAGCATTCTCAGTGCCTTCTTCCTGGCTTCCTTGGTCTGTTCTGATGCCCCCAATTTTGTGTTTAGAATAACACCTAAATCCTTCTGTTGAGTCACTGATAGCACTTGGCCACCCATCAAGTATGGAGCCTTCATATGCTGCTTACCTACATGCATGATTTTGCACTTATCAAAGTTAAATTTCATTTGCCATTCTTCGGACCACTTCACAAGTTCGTCTAAGTCTTTTTGCAGCGAGATATGCTCATCCTGACCTGTTATTGCCCTAAAGACCTTCAAATCATCTGCAAATTTCAAAACTTTACTGCTTAGGCAACTTTCAATGTTATTTACAAATATAATGAACAGTAATGGCCCTAGTACTGACCCCTGGGGGACTCCACTAAGAACATTTTGCCATGATGACATTGTACCATTTAGCATCACTCTTTGCTGTCTATCTGAAGGCCACAACTCTATCCATTTTAAGATGCTACCTGCAATACCATGGGACTGAAGCTGTATCATTAACCGTTTATGGGGTACCTTGTCAAAGGCCTTACTAAAGTCAAGATATGCTACATCAACCTGATTTCCCTGATCAAATTGTTCTGTGGCGAAGTTCAAAAAGTCCAAGAGGTTTGTGAGACACGATCGTCCTTTTCTAAATCCATGTTGAGTATCTTGAATCAATCTGCTACCTTCCAGATAGCTAACTATTCTATCCTTGATAATTGATTCGAGTACCTTGCAGACTAGGGATGTGAGACTTATTGGCCTATAGTTTTCAACTTTCCCTCTTTCTCCTTTCTTGAAAATAGGAACTACATTTGCCCTTTTCCAATCGGTTGGAATTTCATTAGGTGAAACTGATCTACAAAATATTATACTAAGTGGAAATGCCAGTTCCTTTTCAGTTTCCCGCAACACCCTAGCATAAATATCATCAGGTCCTGCTGCCTTATTTGGCTTTATTTTCCTGATATGATTGTAAACAACATCACTACCAATGAAATCAACATCATTTGTCAGACCCCATGTAACTGAACTATGGTGTACGGTCGGCAGATTGGTCATATCTTCCAATGTAAACACTGATTTGAACTGCTTGCTCAGCTCCTTAACCATCTCACTATCCTCACCCAATGTAGTGCCGTTTACTTCCAGTGGACCAATTGTGCTAGAAACTTTACTCAGCTTGTAGAAACTAAAGAACTTTTTACTGTCCCCATTACAGTTTCTAGCTAAATCCAGTTCCTTTGCTCGCTTTGCTGCTCTGGTTTTTTGCTTCACAGTGTCTCTAGCTTTTCGATACGCCTTTAGATTAATGACATTTGAGGCTTCCTTAAAAACTCTAAATGCAGTTTTCTTAGCCCTAATTGCTTTTATCACGTCTGGTGTAAGCCATGCTGGCTTTCCTACCCTTCTTTTGCGTCTTTGCTTTTGGGGGACATGTCTAATCTGAGTTTCCTTTAAGTAAGATTTGAACTTTTCCCACATTTCACAGGCATTTAAATTGGAGAATTCTTCTTCCCATCTGATGGCACTTAAAGCCGCTCTCATGCCGTTAAAGTCTGCTCTGTTGAAATTTGGAACCTTTGCCAAATTATCCTTGATAATTTCCCCTACATGTGCCTTGAATCTAACTATGTTATGGTCACTTTTTCCCAGAGTTTCGCCTACAGTCAAGTCTTGAACCAAGTCACTTAAATCCGAGAATACAAGGTCCAAGAATGAACCATGCCTGGTAGGTTCCGATACAAACTGGTGTAAGAACAGGTCCTCTTCAAGGCATTTCCTGAACATTTTGCATGATGGGGAGCCAACACCAGCATTTTCATAACCTTTTAGATTAAAGTCACCGAGAATAAGGCACTTCCTCTTAAAGTTTCTACTGATTTCCTCACAAATCACCTTGTCAAGCTCCAGTTGCTGAGAATGTGGCAGGGTTCCTGATCGGTAGAAAGCTCCTATCCTAAGAGTATTGCTGTTGCCTTTTCCCACAGTGACATCAAGCCAAATGGACTCCACAGACACATTTTTATCCCCACCTGCTACTTTTTGAGAACTGAATAAGCTATTCACATAGAGCATTACACCACCCCCTTTCATTGCTGGACCCCTATTGCACGAAAACATATTGTATCCCTGGATCTCATAGTCCTGTAAGTTATCTCCAAAATATCCTTCACTGACCCATGCCTCCGTAATGCAAACAAAATCCGGTTCCTCCTCAGCAACATAACACTTGAACTCATCAAATTTGGAACGGATACTCTGAGCATTAAACATCATACACTTAACAAATGCTCCATAACCACCTTTGGCTTTTTCATATTGAGGAGTTCTTTTATCACTAGATGAACTATAACTCTGTCCCCTTGAGTTACTGCTGTCCCTATTTGCAGACTTTGAGGTTCTATTGCCTTGGCTGACACTATTGGAATATTCCTGAGTTGGCAATGAAATTTCATCCCTCCCCACCCCATTTCCTAGTTTCCCTGAAGGACATGCTCATATACTTTGCCTAACACATGGACCCCCTTCTCAGAAAAGTGCAGGCCATCCCTCTGATAGAGGTCCCACGATGCATAAAACCTGCTCCACTCGTCTACAAATGTAAAACCTAGCTCCTGGCAGAGCTTTCCTACCCTGGTGTTAGCTGCCAGTGCCCTAGAGCTCCACTCAGGGGAGGCTCTAGCCCTAGGCAAAATTCCTGTTACAAGCACTCTATTGGTACCCTTGAGGGTGGCCAGAAGGGCCCTGTACTCCCGCAGAAGCTCCTCGCTCCTAGTATGACCTATGTTATTTACCCCTACATGCACTATGACTGTGTTAAACTGGTGATCACTGGTGACCTGTGCCACCGCAGGTACCAGGTCCTTCACCTTGGCACCAGGCCTGGTGATGCACCTCCTGTCCCTCCTACCTTTACAAAATACCCGCTCTAAATGACGCACCCGAGAGTCTCCTATGACCAGCACTGATTCCTTACTACTGCTATCCTGGGGGCAGTCATCGAATGCCTGGAACATATTTGTTGTTATTATGCCTGCCCGCTGGGCCGGTCGGCTACACTTCCTCCCGCTCCTACCACCTGCCACCTGCCACTCACTGACCCTTTCCTTAGGTTCGCGTCTCCAAATCCTCCACCCCCTGACCTCATGCCACTGCCCCTCCTGTTCACTATTAACACTATTAACACTCCCCTCTTGAGGGATCCCAGCCACCTCCACAATAGGGGAAACCTCAGCTACCTGGTGGCCTGCGACCACCTGGGCATATGATGTCCCTGCTACGGATTGACCCCTTGTTGCTTTATCTTGCCTACCCTGTGCAACAAGGGCAGCCTTGAGGTTGGAAACCTCTGCCTTAAGGGTCCTAATTTCTTCCTCTAGTGCCTGCATCCTGGTCGAAACCATCCTAAACGCTACAGCTTATGCCTAGATTTAGATTCAAATTAACTTGCTAAATTAACTTGCTAAACAACCGACAAAAAAGCTAACTATCATTCACTATAAATCGCTACCTCCTATACTGTCAGTTAAATATCTGAGTGCCTCAAGAAAAGCAGAAACTATTAAACAATTGTTTGTTTTTTTTGTTTTGTTTTGTTTTTTAAATAAATTAAATAACTAAACAAGATGTCTAATCTAATTGTCTTCCACACAAGTAGACAACTATATAAATATCCCTTTGATATTACTTATGGCTAGACAGAAAAATGAACAGTCACACAGCACTTATGAATACCCCCAACTTACTACTAATTAAACTATCTTAAACTTCAACACCAAACACACTTGCTAAACAACCGACAAAAAAGCTAACTATCATTCACTATAAATCGCTACCTCCTATACTGTCAGTTAAATATCTGAGTGCCTCAAGAAAAGCAGAAACTATTAAACAATTTTTTGTTTTTTTGTTTTGTTTTGTTTTTTAAATAAATTAAATAACTAAACAAGATGTCTAATCTAATTGTCTTCCACACAAGTAGACAACTATATAAATATCCCTTTGATATTACTTATGGCTAGACAGAAAAATGAACAGTCACACAGCACTTATGAATACCCCCAACTTACTACTACTTAAACTATCTTAAACTTCAACACCAAACACACTTGCTAAACAACCGACAAAAAAGTTAACTATCATTCACTATAAATCGCTACCTCCTATACTGTCAGTTAAATATCTGAGTGCCTCAAGAAAAGCAGAAACTATTAAACAATTGTTTGTTTTTTTGTTTTGTTTTGTTTTTTAAATAAATTAAATAACTAAACAAGATGTCTAATCTAATTGTCTTCCACACAAGTAGACAACTATATAAATATCCCTTTGATATCACTTATGGCTAGACAGAAAAATGAACAGTCACACAGCACTTATGAATACCCCCAACTTACTACTAATTAAACTATCTTAAACTGCAACACCAAACACACTATGCACACCAAAAAATAAGTAAAGTATGTTAGGATAGTATGAATGTTGTCTAATGTACTTATCAAATCTACACACTTGTAATATCTCCTACTACAGAAATCGAAACGTCGAGAACAGGCCTCCTTTGGCGCATACAAGATGGCGTCCTGCGGCGTCGCTAGGTTAATATAGTATAGTTTGCGTGCTACGAAAATGCTTATAAGATAAAACCTAATGAAATATAATAAGTGAAGTAATTGCTAAGCACCTATCCACAGCTTAGACTAGAGTACTGCCCTGTTCTGCAGCGACTTATCTGGAAAGAATAGAAAGAACAACAACAGCTACATGGGAATCCCAAGACATGTGGCGATCAAATGTTACCCCAAGGTTCTTACACGAAAGTTTCTCATCTATCACGGCGTCCCTAAAGCACACTCGTATCGGGGTAATATTGCGCAGATTTTGACGCGATCCGAGAGTAAGAAGCTGAGTTTTGGTCGGGTTCACCTTCAAGCCGTTATCCAGGAAGTAGTCGTAGAGTTGGCTCAGGCATGTCTCCATCTGACTTATCAAATTTGGGAGATCAGATTTCCGACCGGAGATGAGGACCTGTGTGTCGTCTGCGAACTGGGTGACATGTGCTACCGGGACGTGCAGACTGAGGTCGTTCGAAAAGATGCAATAGAGAAGTGGACCTAATGATGAGCCTTGAAAGACACCTATGTTGTTTGGGAGAAAGGAGGAGAGATGCCTGTTTCCGTGTTGATCTGAGATCTTAACAGCCTGCGTGTGACCTCCCAGATATGCTTTAAACCAGTCGGTATCGATTCCATGGAGTTGAAGTTTAGTGAGCAGTTTGGTGTGGTCTATTTCATCGAAACATTTACTGAGATCCAGAATGCAAAGGAGAGCTACTTCCGAACGGTCCATTGCTGCTAGTATTTCGTCCGTGACTGAGATAAGGGCGGTTTCCGTAGAGTGGCGTGGTCTGAAGCCGTGCTGAGTTTGGGCCAGTAGGTGGTTTGAGTTTAGGTAGTGATAGAGTTGTTTCTGCACTACTCTCTCAGTGATCTTGGCGATAACCGGAACCAGTGAGATGGGTCTAAAATTAGAGGGATCCGAAGGATCTCCTGATTTGTGAATGTGAGTTACTATTGACTGTTTCCAAGTGGATGGTATATCAGCTGTAGTCAGGCATGTGTTTATAATGTCAAGCAGCACTTCGCCGATAAAAAGAACAGAAATTTGATGACCTTAATACAGATCCCGTCGGGTCCGCACGCACTTGTGCTTCTCATGTTTATGACGATATTGGCTAGCTGTTCAAGAGATATGGGTGATACTTTATAGGAGCTGGTAGAGACGCGCGATAGCCGACAACTGGGAGATGTGTGTTCAGGCATGTTTGCCTGGAGTTTGACTTCTGCTGATATTTTTGGTCCGACACTAACAAAATAATGATTTAGCTGCTCAGGTAGAACCTGAGGCTGTACTCTGTGAGATCCTTTTTTTGTATCGATAATAGGCTTGATAGCACGCCACGCAGCTGATGGGCCTTTTTGAGCTATCTTTCCGCTAATCTCTTCCCTACAGTCAGCTCTAATAGCTGATCGAACTTGTCGGTTAAGTATTTTTGTAAGTTTCTATCTTGTAAGCGCAAGGCCACATTTCGCCGATGCATGAGATGTTTGGTAGCTTCGCTAACATGTGGTGCTGTTCGGTTCCGAATTTTGATGTTTCTGAGTGGCAGGTGCTCGTCGAGGATAGGTGTCAGCAATCTCAGCAGTGTGTCCCATTTATCGGTTACTGAGATGCGACCAGTGACCTGGACCCAGTCGATCTCACCAAGGTCAAGGGTCAGTTCGGAGGTGTCCACTCGTCCGAAAGAACGTGATTTGATCACGGTGTTAACTGAGGCAGGCCTGTTTACTTTAATTGAACATGTGATAAATTTGTGGGGGCTGTAGTGGCAGAAACTCACTTTGGGTCTGTCGACAGAGGTGGGTGAATTTGTTATGATGACATCCAATAAAGAGCCTGTGGAGAATGTAGGGCGCTTCACTATCACGGTAAGTGAATAGTTTCTGACGAACTCAAGCAGGTGTGTTTTGCTGGGGCAATTTGCCGTGTCGAGAAGATTGCAATTTAGATCACCTGCGAGGTAGAAAGTGCCGGTAAAGTTCAGTGTCGCCAATTGAACCTGTCTTTCGAGCTCAGCGAAGTGAACATTTAAGGCAGGTAGACTGTTACGAGGAGGTCGATAGATTGCCGCCAGAATGAAATACCTTCCGCTTTTTACCTTTGACTTTGGTCCAGAGTGATTCTAATTTGGAGCTCGAGTTTGGAAGCGTATAAATTTTCAAAACGGTAATAGTAAGCGCTGACTTCGCGATAATCGCCACCCCACCGTAGCCACTAGAGTCAGGCCAGTCCGCACGTTTTAACTGGTAACCAGGGAAGTTAATGAGACGCGTGGGGGTGCTAGGTCGCAGCCAGGTCTCAGTCACCACAGCTAGGTCTAGAGAGTAAGAAAGAAAGCCGTGTTGTAGCTCAAGTAGCTTAGGTTTCATAGATTGGGCATTTATGAGTCCCAGGTGCAGCTTCCCTTTGCGCTCCTGAACCGTCGCTTGGCTCGTTCCGCCCCGTGATCCCCGTCGTCTGCCACCCCTGGCGCCGCGCGTGCCCCGTCGTGTTTTCTTTGGCGTTGTCATGGTAACGCCGACGGTCTGGTTTCTCGTTCTGCAGATGCGAGGGTGGTGACTGGCGGGAGTCAAGGTCGCGTAGTTGATGGCGTCGCGTACGGGGCGCTGCGTGCGGTTGCTGACCGGGGGACGTGATGGCGTTGAACATTTGGACCAGGGGCGATGGTTAGCAGAAACCTGATGATGTCTGTATGCATGGTAGAGCTGAAAATGGAAGACCGGTAGAGCTGAAGATGGAATACTGGTAGAGCTGAAGATAGACGATAGGAGGTAGACGTCACTGTTGTTAGAGTCACAATAATTCCGAGCGGCACCAAGTCGTCAGTCCAATCAATTTCTTCTCAGCTGCTTTCACTTTTTAACATATCTTTTCTATTTTTCTCTTTTTTCACAATTGTTCCATAACGCATGTAGTCTTGAGAAAGTGGAAGAGATGCTCGTGTAATGCTGGATGTTCGTCGTTGAGGAGCGTGCTGAGGTTCAGTGGGATGTTGTGTGTGGTGCAGTAGTTTGTGATATGTTGTCTTTGGTTGTTGTATTTGGTGCAGTATATGAGCATGTGTTTGACTGTGTGTGACGGCAGGTAGTGCATTGTGGTCGTTGTTCATTGCGTAAGAAGCATGCGTATGTGAGTGCTGTGTGTCCTATGCGTAGTCGTGTTAGTGTCCGTTCTCTGAATCTGGTGTTTTGGTTGATGGAGTGTTCGTATTCGTGTTTGGGGTGTATTTCGTGTAGCTGTGTCGTTACTGTATCCCATGTTTGTTGTATGTGTTTGTTGAGCCTGTCGTATTGAGGGGTAGTAATCAGATTGTGAGTAGGGACATTGTGTGATTTATTGTAGTGTTGTGGCTATGTTTGCTTCTGTGTCTGCGTGTTCATTTCCGTGTATGTTTGTGTGACTGGGGATCCAGAGAAGTATTGGCCGTTGTGATATAGTGAGTCGTTTGTGGATGCGTAGCATTTTGGGTATGAGGGGGTGTTTGTATTTGGTGTGGGGTGTTATGCTCTGTAGTGCTGATGTTGCGTCCGTGGCTACGATGTCGTGTCAATTTTGGTGTTGTAGATGGTACAGTATGCCGAGAAGATTGCGAATAATTATGTCGTGTATGTGGATGTTGTGTTGTGCAGACGGGCATGTAGGATGACCCGCGGCGGTGCTGCGTTGGGGTACAGCACCGACGCTGTGCCCGTCTGCTGTGCATGTGATGTGGAGCCGTCTGTATATATGATGTTGTAGTTGGCGTACTGTGCTGTGAATTGTAGGAATAGTTGCTGTATTTCTGCTTGTGTGTATGTGTTTTTCGGTTTGTCAATGAGGAAGTGTGTGTTGGGTGTCGGCTGTTTCCACCATGCGATGGGTTGTGGGAGTGGTGTTGTCGTTGGGAGTGTTAAATCTAGTGTGTTGGCGTGTCTGTGTATGCGGCAGTCTATTGTGGTCTTTAGTCGTGTTGAATTCATGTGTTGGTGTCTGCGTGCTGCTGTGCGGAGTTTTAGTGCCTGTGTGCATGGGTGTTGTTTCGTGAGTTGTGTCTTGTAGTGGTATCTAAGTAGTGTTTCTGTTCGTCTGTGCTGTAGTTCTGGGATGTGGTTGTATATGTGAAGAGCGTGAGATGGTGAGGTTGTGTAAACTCCTGTGACCATTTGTAGGCATTTTCGTTGAATAGAATCTATAATTTTGAGGCTTGATTTAGCTGCGTTTTCGAAAGTGGGGATCCATATTCCATAATTGGCCGAATGAGTGATTTGTAAAGAGTTAGGTGCAAAGAGTAATTTGTAAAGAATTAACCTAGGTTAGGTTAGGTTAGGTTAGGTTAGGTTAGATTAGGTTAGGTTAGGTTAGGTTAGGTTAGGTTAGGTTAGGTTAGGTTAGGTTAGGTTAGGTTAGGTTAGGTTAGGTTAGGTTAGGTTAGGTTAGGTTAGGTTAGGTTAGGTTAGGTAGTTTTGGTCCGATCCCCATTGCGTGCCCGAAACTGCTCGTAGTATGTTGATTCTTTTGAGGCGCGTTTTTGTATGTTTAGGAGGTGTGGCCGAAAAGTTAGTCGTTGGTCTAGTGTGATACCTAAAAGTTTTGTTGTGGTGACAAAGAGGATGGGTAAGTTGTTTATTTTTAGGGGTTGTAGGTTTGTGTCTCTGTTGTAGCCGAAAATCATGCATTTGGATTTCAGTAGTGCTATATGAAGGTTTAGTGTGGCAAGTTTGTTGTGGAGTTCTGCTAATGCGTGTTGTAGTACTGTTAGTGCGTGTGCTGGTGCTTCTGTTGATGTCCATAATACTATGTTGTCGGCGGAGATTGCAATTTTGGTCCAAAATTGTCGGTGATGGCTGAATGTAGAGCTAAAATGAAGGGCAGGGGACTTAGAACCGAGCCTTGCATTAAACCGGGGGTGGGGAATTTGGAGTCTGATGTGTGGGGCACAATTTTGACTTGAACATATCTGTTGAGTAGATAGAAATGTAAGTAGTACATCACTCTGCCTTGTATGTCTATGTTGTGTAGGTGTTGTAGTAGTGCTGTTACGTTGATGGTGTCATAGGCTTGTTTTAGATCCAGGAAGTCGGCGACTGTGGAATGTTTCCTGGACGCCGCTTCCTGGATGTTTGTGATGAGGTAAGTGAGGTTGTCTAGACATGATCGATGTGGAAGGAAGTCTGATTGAATATGAGAGATTAAGTTTTGTGTTTGAATGGTATAGAGGAGGTGTTTTTTTTTTTACAAGACGTTCGAATAGTTTGTGGAAGCAGCTAGTGAGGGCAATAGGGCAAGATGAAGTGCAAAGAGTTGAATCCGTCTTTGGCTTAGGTATGGGTATGAGATAAGCGTGTAACCAGGATTGTGGATATGCATGTATGGTCCATGCGGTGTTCAAGTGTCGAGTAGTGTGTTCAGTGCTGACGTTGGTAGGCGTTTGAAGAAAAATAGTGAATATTGTCCAGTCCTTCATATGTGTTACCTGTCTGTGCGATTGCTAATTGTAGTTCTGTAAGTGTAAATCTAGTGTTGTGAAGGTGTGTGCGTGAGTGTCTGATTGGAGGTGGGTGGGGGTTCGTGGGAGTGTAGATGATCTGAGATGGTAGTGGTCTGCGAATAGGTTTGCTGTTGTTTGTGGATCTGTTGTGTTGTTATTGTTGTGTCTAAGTGTGATGGCTTTGATTGGGGGTCTTTGTCGGTGTTGGAATGTTTCCAGAAGCGTTCAGATTTCGCCGAGTGGTGTAGATCTATTAAAGTTGGTGTTAAATGTGTTCCAAGATGTCTTTTTTGCGTTTTTAATGATGGTCTTACACTGTGTTCTGAGTTGTTTGTATATTGTTAGTGTTTCTGCTGTGCGGTGTCTTTCATATCTATGGCGTGCGCAGTTCCTCTAGCGGATCGCCCGGTGGCAGTCGTCACTCCACCAGGGAGCCGCGCGAGGCTTGTGTTGGTGTCATGGTTTTGTTTGTGGTATGTGTTGATGTGCTGTGGTGATGAGTATGTCCGCGAATTGTTCTGGTGATAGTTGGGGGTTGTGGACTGTTTGGACTGCTAAGGATTCTGAGAAAGGGTTCCAGGAGGTTTTTTTTTTTTTTTTTTGGGGGGGTCCACCGGCCAGGCTGGAGATCGGTGTGGGGGCCAGTGGTCGGGATTTGGGTGAAGATAATGGTGATGGGTGCGTGATCGCTAAAGTGTGGGTCTGAATCGGCGGTCCAGGATAGTTTAAGGGCTAGACGTGATGATGAGAGGGTCACGTCTGGGGTTGTGGGGGGGGGAGCCAATTGTGACTAGGTAGATTGATTATCCAGTGTGGAGTATTGTGAGGTTGTGTTTGTCCGCTAGTGTGATGAGTGTGTGAGCTCTGTTGTCAGGTGCTATCGTGCTTGGGTTCCATAGTGTGTGGTGTGAGTTGAAGTCTCCGGTTATTATTACTGGGGCGTTAATTTGGTCAAGTGCTTGTCTAGTTCCGAAAGGGTTTTGTGTTCCGTGAGGGGGGTCGTATATGTTAATGAGTGTGTAAGCTGTGTTGTGGAGGTGTATTTCTGTTGTCAGTATATCTGCTGTGGTGTTGAAGTGCATCAGGCGGTGTGGTGTAGTGTTCTTAATGTATGTGCAGACACCGCCTGATCTTTGTGTGTTGTGTGTGTCTTGTCTGTGTAGTGAGTATTGAGGGATGTTAAATTGACACAGGTCGTTGGGTTTGAAGTGTGTTTCTTGTATGCAGAGTGCTATATGATTTGATTGTAGTGCGAAGTGTTTGAATTCTGCCCAGTGTCCTATGAGACCGTGTGTATTCCATTGCAGTATTATGTTCATTGTTTGTATGTGTTAGCGCGGGTGTGTGGGCGTTTATGTTGCGGTTGTTTTTTTTGGTTGTGCTCTTGGCTGGCCTGTGTGGTTGAGTAGATGGTGGTGTCGCGTTTGGGGGTCGTGGTGTCTGGAGTCAGTTGCTTTGTGTTCTCGGTCCGTCTGCTCCTCCGGGTCTGTGTCCTGATCTGTGTGTGGGTGTGGTGTGGGTGATTTGTCCAAGTCGTGTGTGATTTGTGGGAATGCTGAGGATGCTGGTTGGTATTCTGGTGGCGGTGGTGGGTGGTAGGTTTGAGTGTGGTTGACGGTGACTTGAAGGTCCTGGTGTTGGTGGTTTTTGTTTTTCGGGTGTTAGTGTTGGGTGGTGTTCGCGTGTGCTGGGGTTGCGGTTATTCTGTGTTGGTGTTTGTGTTGTGTTTCTGTTGGGAGTGTGTTGTCAGAACCGGATAGTGTACGTTTTAGAGTGGTGGTGGTGGCTGTTTCTGTGAGCCCGGCTCCGTGCGACGAGACGATCACGGCGCCGGCGGGTCCAGACCGACGCCCTGGCCCGGTATGGGTCCATGCCCTCGAGGTGGATCCGGCGGAGCACCTTCCGTTCCGCCATCCACCGAGGGCAGGAGCCATCCGAGGCCGCGTGGTCCCACCTCGCAGGCGGCGCAGCGCATGCTCGTCGCTGGTGCAGGTGTCGGTGGGATGTGTTCGTGCGCAGGTACTGCCGCAAGTGTAGTGAGGTACACGGCACCCCCCGCTGTGTGTCCTCAGCGCTATTATTTCTTACTACGCCGCGGGAGGTGCGCGTGGCGTGACTGGGTATCTTAAGTATCCTGCTTTAATGTGGGTTGGTGGTTTGCGTGTGTTGAAAGTCAGTATGAGTAAGTGGGTTGTGGTGTATCCTGGCCTCGAGGCCGAGTCGGTACACGGCGGACGCCCTGGTCCCTAAACTTGTGCAACCAGTCCGCCGGTATACCGACCAGCTCCCGGGCCATGATCG